>OY755184.1:8838444-8904559 GCA_963576735.1 Bedellia somnulentella
GATGGGGGACATTCTGATGATTATTTATATCATTGTTGGCGGTTCTGCGAATCAAGTTGAGGTTTTCGAATGTTTAAAAAATTAAATTTATACATATTTAAAAATATTAATAGTTTCAACAAAACAATACTGTCAAAAGTTTATCTAAAGTAATATTAATTGCCTATGAAAAAAGAGAAATAAGAAAAAGGAATCTTATTTTAATCCTTTTAATTTTTTATCATCACCATAACCGCAAAAAAATATGATAAAAGTGACTTCCTATAACCCAACCTGCATTACAAAGAAATCAGAATTCCCAGATGCACACTAACAAAATATTAAAATTACGAGAAACAAAACAAAAACTGCGCTCTTTGTCAAAGTATCAATGTAGCAAAACTTGAACAAAAGAAAATTTAAAACTTATCTTTACGAGCTGCCATTAAATGAGGTATACTCGAGACCATCATTATACTAAATTCAAAATGAAGCAAAGTGTACGTAAGTGTTAGTTATGATCTGACTTCCAAGTTACGCGGAGCAAAAGCACGCAAAAAATATCTTTGAAAGAATCGCCGGAGGCTTTCGCTGTCCCACTAAACCTGCCCGCCTAGTACGAGAGAGTTTAAACTAGTTATCGCGTGGAATAAAGCAGCCATCTCTTACGCACTTACTTAGTATCGTATACTGCCATCTCGTTCTAACCGTTATCGTATCGATAAAATAGCGCTCGTGCTTGCCCTTTGCAAACAGAAATAACTGATGATTAGATTGTTAATTATACTTTTGATGTATTTTGAAGTTATCTAACTTTGTTACGTATTTGTTGATTTTGAATCTAATCGATTTAAAGGTAAAATAAGCAACGAATTGATGTTTAGGAACTACTAAAATTCAGTATGGGGCTTTTTAAGTGGTTTTTGGGCGATGCGGTTGGAGACCAATCATCAATACTTTATTTCTACCATCTTGTCTCCTATCAACTTCCAAATGTGGCTGAAGAGTTGCTAGCTCTGAAGCTCTGGCTATCCTTTTGGGATAAATGGCCGTGAGTATATGTATGTATGTTTAAACAGTATAAACCATCGAGCATTCTGCTTTTAAAAACACCTATAAAATGATAGAAAGATAGTTTTAAAATATTAGATTATTTAGCTATTGTTAAACAAAATAAAAAGACCATGTATGAGAAGAATTATGAATGTGGCAGAAGCAAGAGAGATTTGTCAGGATCATTCGAAGAGGCGATCGCTGCCTACCCCAATGGGAACAACGGGCGTGAGTAAAAGTAAGTATACATACACTCTCGCTCCTAAATCCCAAAAAGGGGTAGCCAGAGCTTCAGAGCTAGAAACTCCTCAGGAACATTTGGAAGTTGATAGGGGAGAAGATAGTAATAATAAAGTAAGTAATAAGTAAGTACATACATACATACATATACTATAAATCCCTAGATGGGGTAGCCAGAGCTAAGGAATTGAAAATTCCTCAGCCACTTTTGGAAAGTTAACTGGGGAAAAGATGGTAAAATAAAGTTTGTTGGCGATAGGTCTCCAACCTCATCGCCCAAAAATCCCTTAAAAGCCCCAACACCGTTAGTCGCCTCTAACGTACACCCACCGGCAGAAATGGGCTAGTGCTATTCTAAGCCGACACTACACAGCAATAAGTAAGTATAGTCGGCAAAATAATCTAAATAATAGCATATTGGCTGATGTCACGGCCGATGGTTTAGAAAAGGAAGTTGGCGTGTTAAGAAACGCCGTCAAATCATTCCATTTACGTCATCAGCCGCCATTAATTATAACAACTGAAAGTAAACAAAGAAATGCGCGGCGCTGAGTGATTCGGTTTGGTAACATATTCATAGAATACAGTGTTTTATTCTATTGCTGTTCTTTCATCAATTTCAACACAACACACATATATACATACATACATACATATATTCACGGCTATAAATTCCTGAACGGGGTAGCCAGAGCTTTGGAACGATAAATTCCTCAGCCACTTTTGGAAGTTGATTGGGGAAACGATGATAATAATAAACGTTTTTGGTGACGAGTCTCCAACCACATCGCCCAAAAATCACTTAAAAAGCCCCTATACCCTTAGTTGCCTCTTACAATCACCCACGGGTAGAAATGGGGTAGTGTTATTCTAAGCCGACACTACACGGCAATATACATAATACATGCTTACGGCTATAAGTCCCTAAAAGAGGTAGCCACAGCTTCAAAGCTAGATACTCGTCAGCAACATTTGGAAGATAAATGTAGAAAATATTGTAAAATAAAGGCTCTTGGTGATAGGTCCCCGAACGCATCGCCCAAAAACTATTTAAAAAAGCCCAATACACTCCTTAGCCCTTAGTCGCCTCTTACTGCACACTTGGGTAGAAAGAGGGTAGTGAAATTCTAAGTTCGCGTGTATAACTATGTTCAAATCATTCGATTTACGTCACCACCCGACATTTATTATAACAACTATTTATTTAATTAATACGTACACAAACAGCATTATATATTATAACAAACATTTCCTTTTTTACAAAAATTTAGATTCGGCTCTGTTACAATGCCAAAAATAGTGTACACAACATTATTGGTTATTATCGTTAGTAATTTTGTTCTTCTTAAATAATTTTATTATCAAAGCTACTCAAAACATTAACAAGTAATATAAATATAAGTAAAACTCCAAAGAATTACACCAAATTAATAATAATTACAAAATTAAATAAAGTACAATTACATTAAATTAAAATTAAAATAACAATAATATGATTCAATAAAATTAGCAATAAAGTAAAAATAAGCAAAATTGATTAAAAAAATATTTAAAAAAAATTATATTGTTGCTTTATATTAATTAGTTTGTAGATTTAATCAATTGCCTACATTTCTTTCTAAAATTGAGTAATGAGTCGTGATAGACGTCTGAGTAAACAGAGAGTAAACAGAGAAATGCGCACCGCTGACTGATTCGGTTTAGGAACGTATTCATAGAATACGGTGTTTTAATCCTAATGAATAATGAAAGAACAAATTTCATCAACTTCAACACAGCTTCAAATTCATACATATACATACGGCTATAAATTCCTAGAAGAGGTAGCCAGAGCTTCAGAGCTAGAAAATGTCTGCTACTACATGGTCCAAAAACCACTTAAAAAACCCCCATACCCTTAGTTGTCTCTTACTACACCCGTGGGTAGAGAGAGGTAGTGACATTCTAAGCCAGCACTACACGGCAAATAACATAGTTTTTCATTAACAAGTACTAGTTGGTAACCCTGGCGCGACCACGTCGCATCCAATAAAATTAGTTTATTTTGAAATTTTCCGACCAATCACAGCGCAGCTCTTTTGAACTTCTAGTGATTTTTTCTGATTGGCCGGTTTGAAAAAGTTTGCGCGCGCTTATGACACTCAAGCAAAGTCTATGGGCCAAAATCGATACTTTGAAATTCTGTAACAATTAACTTAACCCAGTTACATCAGATGTCTGAATTTTGTGCACACCACGGCCACGAACTGTACAAAACGATACCTGAACCAAATTTCTAGCTTAACTCATCGTGTCACAGGCTTCCGGGCAAGAAAGAGGCTTACAGAAATAATATATGAAGATAAATATAAACTGTCTATACAGCCATGTTAGTATGAATGTAGCAACCACATTTAAAATACCTCAGTTTTAATTTGTACAGCTCGATAAAGACGTAATAATATCCTTTTTAATTACATCTTTTACGAAGAGGCTTATAAAATGTAAAGAATTACTAGGTGCAGTATAAATACTTGTCATAATAAATAACTGCGCCGGCTTCTGTGGCTCGACTTGAATACTTGAAGCAAGAATACAACTTTGTTTGTGATATATATTTTTACCTCTGATTGTAGTATAAATTATCTCTAAAAGTATAAGATCGCTTAGTCTCGGCTTAGAATAGCACAACCCCGTTTCTTCCATTGGGTGTACGTAAGAGGCGACTAAGAGTATTGAGGCTTTTTAATGGATTTTTGGGTGATGCTTGTGGAGACTATCATTTCCCTACTTAACTTTCAAAAGCGGCAGAGGAATTTCTAATTCCTTAGCTCTGGCTACCCCTTACCCTTAGTTGCGTCTTACGACACCCGTGTGTAGAAAGGGGTAGTGAAATTTTAAGCCGGCACTTGCAACATAATAAACTGCTAAATTGTGTAACCTTGGTGATTGTATTTCTATTTCAAATGCACATATTTCTCTGAGTGTAGACACAGATAATATAATAGGGAAGCAAGGGAGGTTTGTCAAGATCGTACTAAGTGGCGATCGATAGTCTCTGCCTACCCTAATGGGAATAATGGGCGTCAGTTTAAGTAAGTAAGTAACTAAGATAATATAATAATGTGTAGGGCAGCCGTATGGCTGTAACAGTTGATGAATGTTTCATAAATGTTGTAATTTGACTTGTAAATTTTTAGTAACTTCTGGTTTTCTCGAAGCTGTTTTATACTAGACAAGAATTCTAATAAAAAAACCTTTCTGTCTCTTTCTACGACGTAGAAACTTTACTATGGTGGGGTAGACAGATATATTTCTTAGTTTTTTGTACATTAAGTATGATTAATTACCATGTAGAAAGTAATAAAAAGTGTTTATACAGCGTTTTTGCTGTGTAGTGTCGGCTTAGAATAGAACTACCCAGTTTCTTCCCGTGGGTGTACATAAGAGGCGACTAAGGTTATTGAAGCAATTTTCATCGATTTTTGGGCGATTCAGTTGAAGACCCATCACATAAATATTACCATCTTTTGCCCACTTAACTTCCGAAAATGGCTGAGAGACTTCTAATTTCTTAGCTCTGGTCACCATTTTTAGAGATTTAATAGCCGTGAGTACATGGATGTATGGTTTCATTCCTAAAATGGTTTGTCAGGAATCTTGTTAAGATATTAAATAAAATTCCCAATCAATGTAGGTCTACGTAAGTGTGTAGGTGTATGTATGTTAAAACTTCAATAATAAGAAGTTTCTCTGATAAAACCAGGCAAGTTATTATTGACCTCTTTTAACAATATAAATACCGGAAGAAGTTAATTTTGCTGTCAAATTAATTTCTTGGCACTTCTGAGTACGGTTCGTGGTTGTATATTTTTAATCAATATTAATACGTAGCTGCCTATAGTTGCAGCCATGCTTATATTAATGTGTAGCCAGTATCTATTTTTTTTATTATTATTTTTTTAATCGTAATAATTATATTAACTTAAAATAATATACAACATAAATTATAGATAGTTGGTGATGGGTCTGCACATATATCGTTCAAAAACCACTTAAAAAGCCTTATATCATTAGTCGCCTCTTATGGCAGCCCTGAGTAGAAAGGGGTAGTGACATTCTAAAGAGCTTATCCCATTACACTTTGTCGTTTCTACGGTAGCTCAGTTGGCAGAGCGTCCGGGGCGTTTACCCGAGGTCGCGGGTTCGATCCCCGCCTGTGTCGAAATTTTTCTTTCCTTTATTTATTCTTTAATTATTGTTATGGAAAATTATTATAAGGGGACCCACATGGCTGAGGTAAACATTAGCAATGTGACGGTTCATTATTTGTACTTACCGCGACATACTTATTGCCTATTGCCTGGGTATACTGTCCAGCCCAGCACGAGCGGTCTTTTGACTAGATAACGCGTGATAGAAAACAGCCATCTCTCTCGCCCTTACATAGTATCGTCTATTTTTATCTCCTTCTAACCGACAGAGAACGATTAAATAACGCTCGTGCTTAGTCTCAAGGAATAAGTGGGCACTCGAAACACCAACTGACAAATGAGATTATTCGGTGGTATACATAAATCGTTATGTACCTATAAATGTGTCTAGTAGTTAGGACTTGCAAATATTCGTTTTGGTATCTGCTATTGTCGAACTCTTCTAAAATTTGCAAAAACGTTGAACTCAAAGCTAATTTTATTATTATTAAGTGTGTTCCTTTTGCTATAAAAACTACTTCATTATTTGAACAACTCAAATATTCGAATGTAGGGCCTAGTTGATAAATCTACATACCGTAGTACAACAATATCTACGTACTAGTACAATCGGCAAACAGAGATAATTACGGCTCAACTAATTACTTGTAAGCATATGAATAGATACGTATTCGTAAATTGATGTATGTACGTACGTATGTACATACCTAATTGATTTTACGACTGGATTTTCTAATAGGGGTGTCTTGTTTAAGTACATATAGGTTATATTAATAAAATAAATGAGGACAAAATATTTTCGACGTCATAACTTAGCAAACGCCGTCTTTGTTTTCTTGAGATGTTAATGGATGTCGGAATGAAGAATAATATTTTATTATATCCTGAATAAATAATGCTGCTTATTTACCTTATGACATTTTTGAAGTTGTATGCCGAGAGAATCTGAAACAGAAAGTTAAATTGATATTAAAGTTTGTTTTTTTTTTTTTCTACATATATGTATTTTGTTATATCGCATATTATGTTAATGTCATCTTGATCTCGAGGTCAAAATTGTATCAAAAGCTCTTAAATATAAATAAAAATCTTTAAGTCGAAAATCACAATTTGAATACGTAGAATTTACTTTCTCAGTAATGTATTGAAACTAAAAAGTTATAGCTTATTTAAGAACCGTCCACTGCAACCAGAGCCACTATGATGAAATAAAATACTCTGGAATCCACTGCTCTATTGACAATTAATCACCATTTTCCGAAAACGATGTTTACTCAAATCTTACGCTCGTGCTAACCGGTCAGCGCGTCCAATTGTCAAATAATGATGTGCCAGCCCACATGTGGGAATATTGACTTTCAATAAACAACACATATTTCTTCATAGAAGTGGCAGCGGGGCTTTCAATTACATCCGGTCGTAATATCCAGTTGGAGGTGATAAACTCAATTATTTTATTAACTTGTACGATGCCCGTTGTGTCGAAGAATATGGTACCTATATATGTGGTATTACTCCAGATGTATAGATCAATACATAGTATAAAACAAAGTCGCTTTCGCTGTATGTCCGTATGTATGCTTAGATCTTTAAAACTACGCAACGGATTTTGATGCGGTTTTTTTGAATAGATAAAGTGATTCTTAAGGAAGGTTTGTATGTATAATAAATGCATAATATAGTAGAGAAACACTGATAAATTTAAAGGTTTCTAATGTGATGTCGTAAATAAGCACGTTTTTTTGCGCTTATATTGCAAAAGCTGGCTGAACCCTACGAGATAGACCAAAATAATGTACTACAGTATTGTTCACCTTAAAAAGTTCAACAAAAAAGTCCGCGATGGTATATGTCTATCTCTTAGGGATAACCCAGCATAATCATTTTTATTCTTTACTAAAAAATGGTTATTTACGAAGTGATTTTAAACAATACAGCATTAATCCTTATCCAATGAAGTACCTTAAATAAATTGTGCATTTATTATAGATCAATATGCTTTTTACAGCATGTAATTTAAGTGAATATTACCGAAGATATTACAAATTTAAAATGCAGGGTCGTAGTTGTTTGCGCCGGGCGGCGCGTGCCTATAAATAGTCTAAGCAAAACATGTTTGTATTGGCTAATGACAAAAAAGCTGTGAACGTTGTGTATAAGGACATTCTGTAGTAGGTATATTTTGCATTGCATCCGTGCGAAGCCGGGGCGGGTCGCTAGTATATAATATATGATAATACATTTTTGGGTAGCAGAACTTTTGAATTATAAAACTTAAATGAGGTAAATAGTAAATTGAAATAAAATCAAATAACCTTATTAAAACTGTAGATCATTGTAATAAAATTTTAGAGTATAAAATGTGCAGAATGATTGCGCCTGTAAAACGTAGCAGGAATAATTGAGCATTTTCCGACTAAAAATAGCGAGCAGTTGTCGATACCACCCGCGATACGAGTTATCTTTAAACGCAATCCACACTCAGTTTTCTGCAATTAATTTTATATTCTTCGCACAACTACAAACATAATCGTAAAAGCCAGTAATCTAATTAGCAAGTAAAGTAACATTAAAAAAGTATGAATAGCCAGAACGCGGCGAGTCAGACATATTTTCGCAAGCTGCCTTCTCTCAGACGACAAGCCATTAGCATTTTAAATCGTATAATGAATTTATTAGGCTGAGTACTCTAGGCCTGGCTCGGTATGGACACCATGTATCCTGCTGGCTCGCAGACAATCAAACCGCGCTTTGCGCAAACACTAATTACTTCATGAATTAAACATTGCCACTCTTTTAGACGGAATTTAAGTGAGAACGCCACAGAAGTTTCAACTTTTAGCAAGTTTTTAGCTTTTATCAAGGAATTTCCGCAGCTATGCTATTCATTTGTTTTTTGTTTTATTTGAATTTGTAATAGATTTCTACATTTTTTACGTACAGTACAGATTATTGCAATTAGGGCTACATGTTAATTTCCGTGTAGTATCTTTTATTTAAAAACGCTTTCCTCTATTTAGGCAACTATACTACAGTTCTATGTCTGCACACGAATATAAATATTCTTGAGGTACAAGATCTTACATAAGTCAAACATCATCATATATGGTGGATTGTTTTGAACCTGCCATATTTTGTTCAGATATTTATAAGTTAACTGTGTAGTGTCGGTTTAGAATAGCACTACCCCATTTCTTCCGGTGGGTGTACGTAAGAGGCGACTAACGGTTTTGGGGCTTTTCAGGGATTTTTGGGCGATGCGGTTGGAGACCCATCACCAACATACTTTATTTTACCATCTTTTCCCCACTCAACTTTCCAAAAGTGGCTGTGGAATTTTAAATTCTTTAGCTCTGGCTACCCCTTCTAGAGATTTATAGCCGTGAGTATATGTATGTATGTATATTTATACACATATCTCATCAATAAAAAGGTACTGATTGCCAATGTCAATTCTTCAGCCTATACAATCACTTTTAGAGACAGGTATAGATAGTTCTATGTTTTTTGCGTAAGATAAGACTATTCTTTGAAAGCCATTTTACCATTATAGAAGTAACTTTAGCAGATACAAACTACAAATTAAAAAATAGCATTTTATTGACTCAACTTCTATCTATCTTCGACAGCTGTTTGTCGGGTCCAATGCTCTCAAAGCACATCAAAGGTTTTTGTTTCCAGTGCGATAACTTTGCTATCGTCCACAATTTCGCCGAATAGCAATATAGACAATCAAATATACAAATCAATTACAATCTACAATACGCCAATTCAATTCAAAAATCCAAAGCGCAAGTCCTGTTATTTTTATCTATCCATCTACTCAATATATAGCAAAGGCTAAGGCTAAGCGCATACAGCCAAGAAACAAACACTTAATTACTGGCGCGAACAACTACTGTGTTACCCCGTTCATTAAAAAAATGTAAACTAGGTAAAAAATAATCACGAGATGTTTAGAGGAATTAGTACTTCTACCATTGCTTGGAAGAAAAATAGTTTTAATAATGTAATTCAATTTTATTAAATAAGCTTATTTGAAATGGCTCTTTTATCTTGAAAATTATCAAATAATACATCAGACAGAGCTTTTGAAATGCAAAATGAATAAAAGTTTCGATTAGTCATTCATAACGAGAACGTTCTAAGCTTATAATCCTAAAGCTTATCCATCCGATTCTTAATGGGTTTAAGCTGTCGCCTACACTTCTTAGTTTTAATCGTTCTTTTAAATCAAAGAACTGATTGGATATGCATGAATTATTGTAACTTTAAACATTATGTATAATGATTAAGAAACTTTTAGTCGCTGTAAAGTTACTTTATGCATTCATTCATACGCACAATTATAGTTCTACAAACAGGTATCCCAAACTTTAGCTAATAAGATTATTTCAACCAGTTTATGCAGGACAAGCGTAAGGATCCATACATACATACATACATATACTCACGCCATTAGTTCCCATTGGGGTAGGCAGAGACTATTGATCGCCACTTAGTAGGATCCTGACAAACCTCTCAAGCTTCGTTTACATCCATCAATCTTTTCATACATGCTCTTTTATTCTTCATACTTCGGACGCCAGCCTTTTTGAGCACACTCTCAATTTGGTCCAAGTGTGTTCTCCGTGGTCGTCCTCTACTAACATTACCATCCACACTAGCTCTATAGATCCCTATCCTATATCCTATCGTAAGGATCCATTGTGATAATTGCAAACCGCAACTTAATAGAGAACATTTTAACCGCAATCAGTAGCTCTGAAACAATATTATTGTTTAAGAAAAAATTTACTGAACCACCATGGTAAACAAATGTTACATGATAATTTTTTGGTTAGTTTGTATATGCTATTTAATATCAATGGAACGCAGAACATAATTGACGATGAATGAAATTGATATGAACCTAAGTGTAATTATACATATACACATTTACTTATGTAATGGAACATATTTATCAAAATGACAAAATATATCTCTAAACGACTGACATTATGTCCATTTAATTTACTATAGTAAAAATGTCAAAAGGAGTGGTGGGTCAGTTGCTTAAATTTTACATTTTTTTCTCTATTATGAAACGAAATCTGGAAAATGTAAGTTTATTTACAATTAATGGCACAAACTTTATTATTAAAATTACATATCAACATCTTTTGAGTCGTTTCTCGCTCATAACTTTATCGGGATTAACCAACAAAATATTTAGAAATCACTTACTTAAATATTTTGTTGGGTAATCCAGATTTTTACGTATAATGTCTACAAACCACGAGAGATTCTAAAGTGTATAGCCCGAAGAGTGGTGCGACTGAAGTTGCAATAATGGGCAGGGTGGGCTCGATGGACGACGCCGCGGGGTGGATAAGTAAAGGATGACATTATGAAAGTTGCGGAAGCCGAAGGATGAGAGCAGCACAGAATCTGACGTTGTGGAAATCTTAGAGGGAGACATAGATCCAGCATTGGTCGTCAATTGGCTGATGATGAGAGATCAATGTTTGCTTAACTGTTAATTAAAAAAAACATTTTATGAATATTTGAGTCCTCATAGCAAATTTATTAAATATTTTTTATTCACAGCTTTCGGATGCAACAATGATATCAGTAAATAACTGCAAAGCATGTGAGATAAATGAAAAACTTATAACGCGCAACTTAACTTGTGACAATGATCAATTAGTGGTGACTTTTAATGTTACGCGGAACTGCGACTTATCTAAGGTAAAATGATACACCAGCCCGGCTAGTACGAGCGGTGTTTAAACTAGTTATCGCGTGGGGTAAAGCAGCCATCTCTTACGCACTTACTTAGTATCGTATACTGCCATCTCTTTCTTACCGTTATCGTGTCGATATAAGAGCGCTCGTGCTTGCCCTTCTGGTCTGCAAATATTGTCATATAGTTTATAAATATTTTGAATGTTGTTTTAAGAAAAGGAGAAAATTTCCAAGTTATTGATTGTAGTGTATGCCACATCCTCTTAATAAACAATACAAGTAAAGTGGTACGATCCTTCAAGTTAAATAGCCTTCAATTCTTGAATACTATATACATACATATGTATATAGTATTCAAGAATATGTATAGTGATATATATGTATACTCACGGCCATAAATCCCAAATAGAGGTAACCAGAGCTTCAGCGTTAGTAACTCTTAAATACTCTACGAAGCTTATTAATTAACATTGCTTTGAATAAGTAATTTCAGTTTACGATTATTATTATGCCCTGTAGTGCCGGCTTAGAATATCGCTACCATTTTCTACCCACGGGTATTGTAAGAGATGCGGTTAGAAATTAATCACCAACGATACTTTTTTTCTGCTCTTCTCTACTAGATCTGAAGCTTCGACTACCTCTTTTTGGGATATATGGCCGTGAGTATGTATGTATGTAATTTCAGTTGTGTTTTCATTTATTAATTTATATATTTAAGGCGACAACTCGACTTACGGTTGATGTTGAGAATGGTGGAACTTCGTTGAGATATGTTAACCTGCATATTCGGGATCTTTGTCATAACTTTATTTTCTCACCCTATCTCTATACAATGGTATCTAATCGGGACAGGCCCTGCATTATATCAGAAGTAAGTATTTTTATAACACGTAATTTATTATGCTTTAATTGTTAATTTAAAAAAAATGATAAAATTTCTGTTGCTTTTTTTTGTTTTGTTTGAGTACACCTCTTTCTTGGTATTAAAAAGAGATGTTGTGCCGTGTAGAGTCGGCTTAGAATAGCACTACCCCATTTCTACCCTTGGGTGATCGTAAAAGGCGACTAAGGATATAGGGGCTTTTTAAGTGATTTTTGGGCGATATGGTTGGAGACCCGTCACCAAAATCATTTTTTATTATTACCACCCTTTCCCCAATCAACTTCCAAAAGTAGCTGAGGAATTTCTCATTTTAAAACTCTGGCTACCCCGTTAAGGGATTTATAGTCGTGAGTATATGTATGTATGTTGTTTTGTAATACTATAGTTTATTTAGACACAACTACTGTTAACTTATAAATATACTTTCAATCTATAAACTTATGGTGTTAATACCTTATCTGTAAATATGATATTATGTGTGAATGACCCTTTAAATAAATTATTGAAATAGTAATCTTTTTCTTTTTTCAGGGAATTTATAAAGTGCAAGTAAATTTTACAGAATCATTTCATAAAACTTTCAATTCATCATTTATATCCGGGAAGTTTACAACAAAGGTTGTATTGAGATGCAATCGTCAAATACTTCATTGTTTGTTAATGACTGGATCCTTAAGTTAAGTGAAATGTTTTGTTTGTAAAATAGTTTTAAAAAAGTAAAATGATGGAAGAGTTTATCAGTATTTTACATTGACTATTCTAATAATGGAATAAAACCATTAGAATCCAAAATAATATTAAAAAATAACAGTTAAATAATAATAAATATACGTTGAGATGTTCACTAAGTGATTAATAAAAATATTATTTTTTGTGATTTAAATCCGTGTGTTTAACTGAATACGTAAGTACGTGTAGTGTCGGCTTAGAATTTCACTACCCAAGGGTGTTGTAAGAGGTGTCTAAGGGTGTTTAGCTTTTTAAGTGTTATTGGACAATCATATTGGGATATCAACTTTCAAATGTGGCTTAGGATTTTCTAGTTCTGAAGCTCTGTTTACTCCTTTTTGGGATTAATGGTGAGTATATTTGTGAATGTACATGGTGTTTACACAGAGTGGTTTAAATTTGTATCTATTTATTGGCATTACAATTCTACTCATAATCGCTTATTAAGGCTATAGAAAACAGTTAAAATGTTCTACAGGAAGAACGCAGCAAAATAAATCGGTTGTATTGTTGGCTCGGCGGATTTAATGAATGTACGATGCCATATCTACGTGTAGGAATTAAATATAACATTGACTGCAGAAGCGTTTTTAATCGATCATTTTATTCAACAATGCTCAATTATTTAAATTACCCAATTCATATCTAAACGAATGTAATCATGTCCGTTTAATTTATTATAATAGAAAATGTTTGTCAGAACGGTAGCTTGCTTGTTAAAGTTCTACGTTGTTTTAAGCTTAATCAAACACTATGCAAAAAATGTAAGTTGATCTAATTTATTTAGACTTTTGTAGCAATTTAAATATATTATTGGTATGGACGGTGTATGAGTATTTTGCCTTAATTTTCAGCAAACAGATGCCACAACATTATCCATCAAAAACTGTAGAACTTGCGCGACATACGAGAACCAAAGCAATAAAAATGGAGGCAAATCTGTGACTGCAGAGTACAATTTAACTTGCGACGACAATCAATTGATGATTAATTTTAATCTTTTAAAGACCTGTGACTTGTCTAAGGTAAATCTAATCGCAACATATATTCGAATAATTAATAAACTAAAACACAGGTTATGATTTTGGCGGTCTATGTATGTAAGTATGCCTAGCCTGAACTGCTAAACCTGTTTTTTTTAATTGTGGTGTTTAGAGTTTGATCTAATGCTCATGGTTATATTTTTTTTTATATTCAATTATGATGATGATATATAAAACTCAGAACGTAACCTTAAAAATCAAAGTGAGGTAATTGTTTTGTGTTAGGTATCAAAAAAAAGGTCCTACTAGGCATATTAAAAATATTATGTATAGCCATTTTTATAAGTGATTATTATTTTCAATACGGAGGTGAATAAATTACGGTCAGTTTTAGTGAAGCAGCATTTCAATGGCTATTGCAGCATTTTTTTTTTCGTTTTTACTAATCTTAGTATAGTGTCGACTTAGAAAGCACTGCCCCGTTTCTACCGATGGGTGTACGTAAGAGGTGACTAACGGTGTTGGGGCTTTTAAGGGATTTTTGGGCGATGCGGTTAGAGATCCATCACCAACAATCTTTATTTTTACCATCTTTTCCCCATTCACATTTCGAAAAGTGGCTGAGGAATTTCTAATTCCTTAGCTCTGGCTACCCCTTCTTGGGATTTACAGCCGTGAGTATATGTATGTATGTATGTAGTTTACTTTTATACTCTTTTTTATTTTTATTAATTGTTTTGTGTTTCTATGTATTATTAATAAATAAAGGAAAGAAAAATTTCGACACCGACATTCTTTCCGTTAGTTTCACCCAGAAAAAGTTAGTAAATAAAAATGAAAATGAAAAATATTTATTTTTACACCAGCAATAACCAATATAACAACAGTTTACATTACAAAGGTACCTTTAGGTGATATTTGGTAATTAGGTGACAAAATTTTACAATTGGAGAGGTCGTTGTCCCCTACACTAGGCATATAAGTATGTTTATATATATTTCTATATGTGGAACTTCGTGACCAGCACATGGAAAATGTATAATTTTAAAATATATTATATGAATTGAATAAATCTGTAAAATTTTTGAATAGTCTTGTATATGTATTTATTTATTATAGGCACGTACTTTTTACATTTTAGACGGTTGGTCGAGTCACGATTGATGTGGCAAATGCTGGAGTTACACTAAGATATTTTAACATGAACATAAAGGATATCTGTCACCATTTTATGTTCAGACCTTATATACATCAATTGAAAATGAGTGAAGCTAAGCCATGCATGGTTACAAAAGTAAGTTTTTATAGCCACTTATTTCGTAGCTAAACTATCATTTAGCCAAGCGAAAGTGGAAATATCGTTTTGTATTTTCTTATTTTTTTCCAGGGCCTTTATAAAATTCATTTAAATATGACAGAATCATTTCAAACAACTTTCAACTCATCGTTTGTTACCGGGAATTTCACTACTAAAGCCTTAGCGAAATGCAATAGTAAAATAATCTTTTGTTTTTTTTATAGTGGAAGCTTTGTATAAATTCAATTTATTGTTTATAAAAAGTAAATATTATATTTAAATAAATATTTATTTTCTACTAAAATTTTAATTTCAACGATTTAATATCATCTCATTATAATCCTCCTATTCGGTATGTTTCTGTTTCTTGTATTGGTAGTAAATTAATTTCTAGTTAATAATATTTCCTATATCATATATAAGTGTGGCGACAGCTAGACGGCGAGCTCACTCGCACACTAGCAGCGTCATAAAAAAATCGTACATCGCGGTATCGAAATGTTTCTCTAGCTAAACATAAATACAAATTCTAAGTTGGTACACAGCAGGGTGTACTGGCCAGTATATCTGGTCCCACATAAGCAAAAATGTTACACTAACCACCACATCTATATATAGTAACCACCATGTAGTTACACCAACCTCCCTACCCGACTTAGCTTAGGTTCACTCCTTTGCCGCGCCAGGGCGGCCTTCAGCCGCCCGGCAACAAATATCACGGTGACCGCATAGGGCGCAGGGATAGCAGCACCAAAACCGGGGGGTTTTAGTCAGTAGAAGTCTGTCATACCCCCGCCGCTTTCTTGAAAGGCGGGATATCCTTGGAGGATTTCCTCCCGGTATAAAAACGAAAAAAAAAGTTACACCAACATATCTAGCACGTTGCTGTATAGTGCCGGCGATCACATTACGACCCGCGGGTGTCGTAAGATACGCCTTAGGGTTTCGGGACAGTTAAGGTTATCTTTGGGCGATATGCAGTTTCGGTCGATGATACAGTTGAAGCTGAAGAAGCTGTGTAATGTCGGCTTAGAATATCAATACCCCATTTCTTCCGGTGGGTGTACGTAAAAGGCGACAAACGGAATTGGGACTTTTCAAAAAATCGATACCCCTTTTACATGTGTTTATATATCATAGCAATTCGAACAGACCAAAACTATCGATATATATCACCACCCTATGCAACGTCATACACAGAGTTCCAGACAAAGGGCCAAGATACATTACACACGAGCATCTCTAGAGGCCGGACAATAGCGGAGCTATTATCTACTAATATTAACTATGATAGCGCCGTTTCTACTAATGAGATATGAAGGAAATTTTATCATTCACTCATTCATAGTTTGAATGGATTGTAATTGCCACTTCTGAGTGCTATATACTAGTGTGCTGAATGTAAAACCGTTCATTTACTTTGTTTTGTGATTAGTGATAGAATGGATTATTTTAATGGATTTTTGCAATATTAGTGAAATATAATATTGAAGGATAATACACATTTTTACGGACAGTTAAAACGTCTTGACGTAAACGACAAGTTATAATCAACGTGATTAGTACTTCCGTTTAAGAAAGTTATTGAATATTTTTGGAGTGCAATTGTACAGCTCTGTTAACTAAAAGTTCGGATTAAATATAACATTGTTCGAATTTTATAAAAAAAAAAGATCATTGCTAATAATATAGCTATTATGGCTAACCCAATGAATGAAAAATATCCAGTTTAAAAGTACCGATGATTTCAATACTGTTACAACACAAAATTAAACTAACGATTAAAAAAATTGCATGTTTGCTACCAAAATAAATTATTAAATAAATAAACACGACATAACAAAAAGCGTTATTGACTACGATCTAGATTATCCGATAAAAGATATCGCAACCCATTTCCTTGAGAAAAGATTGCTTTAATAAATTCAAAGAGCTTCCTTGCCCGGGATCCGGCAGAACATAAAATGGCGGGGTGCGTGCCAGGCAACAGTAATGTCACCTGTTTTATTTCAATTATGCCTTGACTTAGTTTGGCTTATTAACACCTTTACGTGACTAGACGGGTCTATCATATTCCTGTACTTGGGAAATGTATTTTTATTATAGTTAAGGTTTTGAGAGAACAATCAATTTCTTCGTACTTGTAGGTCAGTACTGTAGTTTGTAGCTGCGACTGTTTTCGCAAGGTCAAGTCATGTTAGAGTGTTGTTGTATGAAAAAACCAGAATATACTTACAAAGTTGAGTATTATATTGTACATACCTACTTATAATCACGGCTATAAATCCCTTAACGAGGTAGCCAGAGCTTTGGAATGAAAAATTCCTCAGCCACTTTTGGAAGTTGATTGGGAAAAGATGGTAATAATGTTTTTGGTGACGGGTCTCCAACCACATCACCCAAAAATCACTTAAAAAGCCCCTATACCCTTAGTCGCCTCTTACGATCACCCACGGGTAGAAATGGGGTAGTGTTATTCTAAGCCGACACTACACGGCACTATTATATTGTGTATGTTTAAAACAACGCTATAGCCTGTTTTCTATAAAATAAATTTATTGTCTAGACAAGATTTCATATTAATAAGTAAATAAAGAAACTTAAAATAGGTTGGAAGATCGTTAACTATAAATAATTAAACAATATTATGTGTCGGCGTAAAATACCACCAACTCATTTTCACCTGTGAATGTCGTAGTAGGTGACTTATATTCAATTTCTAAACGTAGCTGATAAAATACTGATCCTTAAGCTGTGGCTTATTATTCTGGCATGTAGAGCAGTGAGAATAAGTTATTGGACTTGTACATAGAACTTATATTGAGAACTAACACCGCATTAGATCATTTTCATAAAACATCGTCTATTTAATATATTTTTACTGTACGTGGAACTTCATTTCGCTAAAGTAGAACTCATATATCAGATCCAGGTAGATGTAATATTAAACCAGCATAAAAACACCAAATAATATATACAAAAATCTACTCAGGCTTACGACTACTTTCCGTGTACGCCGAAAAATGTTCGCCAATCATTTCGTATTGCGTGACGCGCGGGTTCGCGTTTCATTTCAATTACGGATCTCAGTTTAATTTAATAAAGCGTGGCTTCTGCGTAATACGGTATTACTTTGACATGGGCCGAACGAAATATACGTTTATAATCCATGTCAGTATTGTACGATCAACGGGGATATTCAAAATTGTATTACATTTTCAGTTACACACATTATACGCACTAGTTGGTAATAGGATGGAGGATTGCTTTTAGCGCTCATGTATCTAGTCACGGCTAAAAGGCCCATAATGGATGAGCCAAAGCTAGAGAGAGGATTAAAATTTCGTCAGTTTCTTTTCGAAGTTAAGAGGGGGAAAAGATAATGGAGGGTTGATGGAGGGTCTCAGGCCACATCACCCAACAAATTTAAGGACCCAAAAGTCCTAAGTCGCGGGGACAAATGGGTTAATGCTATTTTAATCCGAAGTACTCAAGGCCTTTAGGTGAAATAACTTAACCAATTCTAGTTAAGCGAGTGTCTTATATTCAGAGTTTTATTCCAATAAGACTCTGTCGATCAAAAGTATTTTATTTAAAGTAAAGCTCATATTCCTTTAAAAAATATTCTCAATTATTTACGAAACTAATAAACGTTGCTTGATTTTCTGTGCTGATAACAAAGACAACTGCGTAGATTCTTCAGCGAACAGCTTGCATTTCCTTTTTAATTGAATTGGCGCCTTATTTCTTGGGGAGTGAAGTTCAAATTTATTTACAAACACGATGCAGGCGAAGTGCTTAGAGTGTAGTGGGCTCGTTCCCCTACAGTTGAGCTGAATCAGTACGAGCCAATAATGAAGGCTGAGCCACTTCTCATCGATGGTACTCCAGTCTTTGAACTTCCACTTTTGTCCAATGAAAAAGCGAATATTCTTATTTTTTAACGCAGTGACAGAAGTGCACGATGTCGCTTTGTCGTGCCACCGAGAGCTTTGAACAATAATTGTGAATATCTGCGTTTTACCTCATTATGCCTCCGTTACTTGAACAAGAGGAAATCCACGTTTTTATTCAAACGTATATTTCCGACAGAGACTAGGTCCGCATATATAATGTTTCGCATAAAATTAGCGAAATTTCGAAGAACTACACTGTTTCAGTTTCATGGAGATTCAACTATGGGGCTTCATAAACGTTACATAAACTGAATTGAAATCGCTTTTACCGATTTTAAGGTGTAATATCAAAATATTGCGAAGATAATAATATCATGGAGACAAGGTGTTAGATGTTTCAGTACAAACAGGCGCAATCTCATTGGTTACCGCCGCACGTCTTGGAGCACTCGGTTGACGTGCATTATACATGACGAATACGTGTTACTTAACCAAGCTTTTATTTTGAAAATATTACTTTTTATACTAGCATTAAAGTTTATTTTTTACGGCATTATTTTTATATATACATACATACATACATATACTCCCGGCTATGAATCCCTTGAAGGGGTAACCAGAGCTAGGGAATCAGAAATTCCTCAGCCACTTTTGGAAGTTGCGTGGGGAAAAGATGGTAAAATAAAGGTTCTTGGTGATGAGTCTCCAAACGCATCGCCCAAAAATCCCTTAAGAGCCCCAATACCGTTAGTCGCCTCTTACGTGCACACACCGGAAGAAATGGGGTAGTGTTATTCTAAGCCGACACTACACGGCAAATATACTATTGAAAACTATTTTTATATTAAATGAAAACCATCAAAATAAATAGGTATACTACGAGTATCATAAACGTACCGTACAGTTTACCGTACACCTTTAGATAAATTGATTTTATCAACATTTTCAGCTTATCGTAGAAGGGTATAATAAACCTATAAAATTAAAATAGTTTAAATTTCTTTACGCTTCTACGCTTTTACCAATAAATAATACTTTCATAATATAGTTTAACTAAGGAAAAAGAGAGTTGTAATTACTTCAAATTACAGTAATCGAGGATACCTAAGTGGAATCCTACAACTATTAATAGCCAAACTAATAATATAGTTATAATACACATACATTCTTATCCTGACAACTGGTAATCGCAAAAGGGGTAACAAGAGCGTCAGAATGAATAATCCTTAGCCACTTTAAGAAATTGAATAGGGATAATATATACAACGCAATGAATTCCCAATTGAATAAACATCCAAATAATTATTCAGAACGAGTTCCATATTTTGTTAAATAATTTCAGCAACCGTATAGCTGTCATCCTAACAGTATCAAAGTGAGTCAAATTCAAAATCCCCTGCGAGTCTCGACTTGAACCCAAATCAGACAAGAAGGGTCAACCGGGTATTTTGTCAGGGGTAAAATTCACTGCGTCGGATAAAAACCGGAAAGAAAAGACCCGGATTTATATAAAATCATATTATAGACACTCTATTTTGCATTTCCGCTTCATGTGCTCTCGAATCAATTTCGAATAAGACGTGAAATGATTTTATGGATGTTCTCAGAAATACGTTTATAGACTGCACGTTAAGCTGCATTCTCAATGCACTCAGTTAAATCCACTTTTAATAGTAAATGGAAAAGTATCTGCAGTAGAGAATTTATCCAGAGTTTATTATGTGAACTTTACGTAATAATAACTACTAGATAAAATATTTGCAATTCTATGGTATTTTTATTGAAAGTATTTAAATTTAAGTAAATGGTTTTTTGATATTATGTGACTACTAATGCTGTGTAGTGTTGAGTTGGCTTAGAATAGCACTGACTCATTTCTGTCTGCAGGTATTGTAGGAGATGACTTAGTTATTTGGGGCTTTTTAGGTGGTCCCTGATTCGTATTCAGTCACAAAGCCAAAAGTTAATTTAAAGTCCCAAAAACCTAAGTCGCTTCTTACGGCAACCGCGGGAGGAAAAAGGTTTAGGAAAATTACTCATTTACATCATGGCAACAAATAAAATTACAAGGTTTAGCCCAGTTATGGTCTGTAGCACGAGTATCAGTTTCTCACGACCCCTAGAACGAGAGGTTATCTCAATCACTATTTTTAAGATATTATAGTTTTTCTATAAAGATTTGCTGTGTAGTGCCGGCTTAGAATAGCACTACCCCATCTCTTCCCGTGGGTGTCGTAGAAGTCGACTAAGGGACTAGGGCTTTTCCATCTTCGCTCTTACACCAATCCAAGGTCTGCCGCGCCGAGGGATGCATGGCCAGGGGTGAGCCTGGTCGCTAGCGTGCCGCCGTCCCGGAGCTTGGTGCACTCCGGGTACTAAATAACCTTACCTAGTCAAGCGGGGCTCTGGCTAGGTGGACAGTTTACTTCCCTTGCTTCTCGTGGGTCCAATATGTGTTCAAATTTTAGTAAACACGGAGGCGGCGATGTAGCTCGCCACTCATCACGCCATGGTTGCTCACGGGGCGAAAAGTGGGCTAAAGAGACCCGCTTCAGTACGATGAATGTATGTGGAGGAATGTTTGAAAAATTAGATGAAGTATGTATGATTATGAATGAAAGAAAACTGGATTTTCTTTGTGTAAATGAGACGAAGCGTAAGGGAAAGGAAGTTTCACAACTTGGCAACATTACAGCAATCTGGTCTGGAGTCGCTGACAGTGACCGAGCTTGCCAAGGAGTGGGACTTCTGATATCTGAAAGGATGGCTCAGTGTATGAAAGATTACGAATGTGTGAGTCCAAGGCTCCTGTGGATTAAGGTGAAATTGGGACTAGTCCGGATGCGCATAATTTGCGTATACGCTCCGGACATGTCTAAATCCCTATCCGAGAGGGAGGAGTTTTGGAATCTGTTAGACGATGTTGTGAATGGGTGTGATCAGAATGAGAGACTTGTAATGTTAGGAGATTTTAATGGCTGGGTTGGTGTGTCACGCAACGGTTGCGAAAGAGTTTTAGGAAAGTTTGGTGATCAAAGGGTAAATGAGAATGGTGAGAAATTGATTGAGGTATGTTTGGAGAGGAATCTTTGTGTTACAAACACGTTGTTTAAGCACAAAGATATCCATATGTATACAAGACAGAGGGGAAGCGAGAGAAGTATGATTGATTTTGTGATAGTTGATGAAAGGCTGAGAGCAAAAGTTGTTGACACCAGGGTCTATAGGGGCACGAACGTTGGCACAGATCACTTTCTCGTTATATCACGATTAAGGGGTCTGTGCACGCGTTGGCGTCACAGGCCTAAAGTGTCAACAACGGATTTTGCGAGAATAAAAGTAGAAAAACTGCAAGAAGATGAAAATATCAGAGATGAATACTTGAGGAAATTGGATGATAGACTAAGTTGCGTGGAGATGAGGGATGAAATGGAAATAGAAGAAGTATGGGATGTGCTCAAATCGACGATGGTTGAATGTGCGACGGAAGTATGTGGAGTGTGTAAAAGGTCAAATAGACCACCAACAAGTTGGTGGGATAAAGTTGTGAAAGAGGCGGTTGGTGATAAGAAGAAAGCGTGGTTAGATTTACTATCGATTAAAGCTAGTAAACGGATGGATGCGAGTGTAACTGACGATGTAGTGCAGAAAAGTGAAGATGAATATAAGAGAGTTAAGAATGAGGTAAAGAAGAAAATAGAAAAGAAAAAGCGGGATTTGCAAGAGTGGTGTGAGAGGAAACTTTCTGATAATTTCCGGAATAACCAAAAGTTATTCTGGAAGTATATCCGGAAAGAAAAGGGAGTTTCCCAAAACACGAGAGTGAGTGTAATAAGAGATGAACAGGGTGAATTGGCGACGGATGAAAGTAGCATGAAACGGGTATGGAAGAATTATTTTGAGGGACTGTTTGAGAAAGAGGATGCATCCATTTCTTCGCCAATCGACAGTAATGTTGATTGGAACGGGGAGATGGGTGAATTTAGTGACAGCGAGATTAGTATGGAAGAAATAATGAAAGCAATGAAAAGTATGAAATTAGGGAAGGCGGCAGGGTATGATAGGATTACTATCGAAATGCTGAGGGCTGGTAAAGGGTTGGTGGCTTCTTGGTTGCACTTCCTTTTCCAAAAATGCTGGTCGAGTGGCAAAGTTCCACGAGACTGGTGCAAGGCGGTGATTGTGCCTCTATATAAAGGAAAGGGGTCACACCAAGAGGCTAAAAACTACCGCGGCATCAGCTTACTCAGCATTGTTGGTAAATTGTATGCTAAGGTACTGATTGAAAGAGTGATGAATGAAACTGATGAGAAAATATGGGATGTGCAAGCGGGATTTAGGAAAGGAATGGGATGTATGGATCAAATCTTCTCTCTAAGGAGCATCACCGAAAAGTTTTTAGCTAAGAACCAAAAGGTGTATTGCTCCTTCATTGATTTAGAGAAGGCGTATGATAGGGTGGTAAGAAAGTGTTTATGGGAGGTGTTATCCAAGTTCGGTTTGGGGAGTCAACTTATACGTGCATTGGTATCACTTTATGAGGATTCTAGTGCATGTGTAAGAGTAAACGGGGAAAACACTGACTGGTTCGGAATCTCTAGGGGTGTCCGACAGGGATGTGTAGCTTCTCCGTGGCTCTTCAATTTGTTCATGGATGACTGTTTGACAGAGTTGCGTGAAAGTGATTATGGACTAAGGATGGGTGGATTCATCATTAAATGCCTCTTGTATGCTGACGATCAAGTGCTACTTGCATCATCGGCAGAAGAGTTGCAAGAGATGATGAATATTGCATGTGAGTCTTTTGTAAGAAAGGGAATGAGGGTGAATGTGGATAAGACCAAAACGATGGTTTTTGAGAGACAGGAAGATGTGACAGAATGCGTGATTGCGATTGATGGTAAGGATGTGGAACAGGTGAAGGAGTTTGTATATCTGGGATATTGTATATCATCGTAATCGTCATCATCATTTAGACTATCCATCATCTTGATGGTTCTCAGCTACTGCTTTCTAAATAATAATACTTTATCTCTTTCACAAACATTATTTTGAATGTCCATGATAAATAAACACTACTGTCGTCGTTCGCATTACAAATGATTACATTTTCCTAATGGTTTAGCTTAGGAGAGCTGGAGAATGTTTGTACAAGTTTACTCACGGTTTGTGTTAGGATTTTCAGATTTACACTTATATTTGCATACATACACTCACAGCCATAAATTCCTAAAAGGGGTAGCCACTTTTGGAAGTAGATAGGTGACATAATGGTAGAAATAAAGTATTGATGTTGATGGGTCTCCGCCGCATCGCCTTAAACCCACTTAAAAAGCCCCATTACCCTTTTACGACACCCATGGGTAGAAAGGGGTAGTGATATTCTAAGCCAGCACTACAAAGCACCGTTATTATATTTGCATCCGTTTAATATTGGCCATATTCCTAACAGACAGTAGGATGGGCGTTCAAACAGCGGAGCCTCCATATTAGAGTCCCATTTTACCTTTTGTAACGAATAAAAAAAAACTCAAGCGTAATAAAAACTTAATAACATGCTATAACTAACGATAAATGAAATTGACATTCAATTTAGTTACAGGAAGCCCAATATATGTAAAATGTGGCAACCCTTAAAGTTCGCGCGATGTAATTTATAACAATGTTCGATATTTTCGGTGAGGGCGTAGGGCTGCCACAATCTGTTGCGTTACAAGCGATGGACAGCCGATAGTAACAAAACGCTTCCGGTCGCTCGAATGAGTGCGCAACTTAATTACACATCCACTGCGCGAAAGTTAGATTGAAAGCAGATTAGCCATGATTAAGTATCTTGTGCATTATATATGAGTTGACTATATGGCTTTTTCATCAAAACGTATGAAACTTCGCAGTAGGGGAAACTAGATTTACCTATGGGAAAATAAAAAACCATAGAAGACACACAAGGATCAAGTTTTATGGAACTATGTGTTTGTTTTTATATCAAAATCTACTGTATTTTTACTGTAACCAAATTAGGCTTTAATAAACTATAGTTATTTTCGGCGATAGGCCTGCCCCCTATCACGTGAGTACACTGTCTAAGCAAAACGTGGGTACCTTCTTTGGACACTAGATGGCGCTGTCATGTGAGTTCAGAAGTATTGGTACCTCTGCCAACCCCTTCGGGGATAAACGGCGTGAATGTTTATGTTATGTTTATGTTATTTTGGATACCTTTAAAATAGAGTAAAGAATGTATTAATATCCCCTTCTCATAATTACATGAGTATGTTTCAGTTTATTAAATCACAGATCTGATGTTTCATGGTTTGAATTAATTGAAGTTATATGTTTCTATTTTTCTCAGAAAATTGCAGCGTGCTATAAATTGTTTTTTGTATCAATAAACAGTTTTATTTTCAAGAAAATTCCTCTTTTGTTCGCTATGAAAAATGTCACAAGGTTTCTCCCTTTTCACGCCTACACAAAGTCGATTCAATGTGAACTTCCGCCATTCAACGCAGAATTTCTCTTTCAATTCGCAGCTTAAGAGATCTTTAGAAATATCGTTTTACAATTACACTCACATTGGGTTTAGTATAAGAACTTTCTGGAGTCGACAAACGCTTAGATTTGTTATGAACAGACGTTGTTTCTGATTCATTTCGGTATCAAAATAAGCATTATAAACAGATTTATATTTTGATTCATATTTCGTAACGTTCGGTTGGAGTCTGCCTGGAGCGTTGTATGATTAATGTGTTCCTCCGGGGATAGGTAAGGTGCGCCGCCCGCAAACTGTCTGCCCTTTTCGTGTTTAAATCAACAAAAGCTTCTGTAAGGATGTCTAACCCCGGCGACAGTAATTTTAAACAAATTACGACTTTTACGTTGAATATTCAAATTGGAATAGAGACCAAATCTTTTAGTAATGGGTTTAAGAAAATTTAATTGAAGTATATAAATTGTAAAAAAGTCAAATGCATTCTGTGTATTTTATGTACTTTCGAATATAAAATTAAATTTGTTAATAAAGATAATAAAGGGTTTAAGTTTTGGGACGCATTCGATTTCTTTTTTTTAACTTTAATAGTATGATGTATCCCAAACACCTGGCTAAAAAATGCTATTATTTACTGCGTTGAAGGACACATAAAGCAGTCGGTTCTAGTTATTATCACGGTAGCTGTTATTAGCCGTAGTACGCCCAAGCATGGTGGATTTAGTCTAAATTACCCTATTCAGGATAGGCTCGACCCCCATAAATGGGTATATATAGGTATAAGCTGTGATGGAATTAACAAGAAGAAAATGTAAGAAAAGAAAATACTAGTATGTTTCTATTTGATTGTGTCCAGTAAAGTATAAACCTATGGCTATTGTTTAAGTTGGCGGTACATTGAACAGAACTAAAATTTGAATGAGAATTTGAAATTCAGTTAGAACGCAGCAGTAAATTACCTGAATTTCGGTAAATCTAATCACTCATAGTTGCAAAATTAACATTTCCATTTGATGCGGTTGTAAATATCCATTACTTTGATTAACCCTACCAATAATAAATCAACATGCAATAAATTTTGTTGAGTTATGTCCTGTTTGTGTTGATCAGCTTTTTCTTTCATTTAATTAACTGAATAAACACGTTTTTCTTATTATATTCTGCGGAAAAAATATTATTAATACAGGAATCAGTAAAAATGCAACTCCTTGTTTTGGTTACCTTAATCGTTATGCTTTTAAGGACTGATTTTATTAGCGCTTAAAATTAACGGCTATATCTATTCAAAAGCAAAACTAGTAAATAGCTTTAAATAAATAAATATTTTTTTAAGAAATTAGCGTAGCCCTACATATATATGATAAAGTTGCTGTTTAAGTTGAGCCTAAGCCAAGTCGTTATTGATCTGCGTATAATATGTCCGTATGTTATAAAAAATATATTTGTTTTTTTCATCTTCCGCTTATATAATGTTTATATAATCAAGTCTCATTCGTTTAGAAACCATATATAAAAACCACAATATCCATCGAATATCTAAAGTGTAATGTGTAATAAATAATTTTCTAATACATAAAGTTACCCTTGATCAATGTGTAATATCCAAGAGTAATGTAAAAGTTCATCGAACCGACATATTATATGATGTATTGTCTCCAGCATGGTGCTTGACAGCTACCAAGGAAAACCATTTGCGTAACAATTACTTGCGCTTAACATGCAAGCAATACAGGGTACGGCCATAAATATCTATAAAGCACACCGGGGTGCACGCACCTTTGCGGTTTTGTGAAAAAACTGATTTAATTAACATAACTGTAGGGTGTCGTAATTCTTTCAGTTGTGTGCTAGATTATGAATTATTTAAGTGCAGTTCGGTAAAGGTACTCATAATGCTGCAAAGCAGCTAATCTAAAAAACTTTTTACTTGATATTCCAAACCATTAGTCATTTTGGTAACTATATGCTACATATGCACTATAATTTTGAGAAACATTAAATTCTATGTTTATACTAAAGTTATTAGTTATTTTACATGAATTCAGTTTTAAATAATCGGTTTTGAATCAAATTTTGTGGTACAATGATATATTGCATTTATAAAGTTCAGCTTTAGTATCCCGTCTTTTTAACCAAATTTTTGTTGCTTTATATATTTTAAATAATTCAAAAATATCATTGTCGGTTACCTCAACACCAAAAGAATAACTAAATGTACTTAATTTGCTCGCTATATCTTTCGTGCTGATTCGGATGGGGCGAACCAACGACGCTTCCGAGGGAACTATAAAAATATTATCATTACATCGTTGTGCTCCGTTGGCAAGCTTTCGCAGCGAATGAAAAATATGATTTACTTTCTTGATAAATGACAAGCACTTTTTTCGTATACGGGTAATTTGTAAAATGAAAAGAACCCCTGTTCCTGGTTTTAAATCTATTACTTGGACTATATGGGTCCCCGTTTGAGAAAGCCTTTTATAAGTAGAAATACTTTAATTTTAATTTGTTACGAACTTAAGTTAAGACCCGGCGGGCAAAGTACTACTCAGTCTTTACATCTCAAGAGGCTTATGAGTGTTTCAAGCCTCAATTAATGCCTTGTTATAAAATTATATAGGAAACTTTCTATTTGTTTGAATTAAGTAATAATTAGTTAGTTCACCGTTTGATTTGTTTAAATAGAGAAAAGTGACACTCAAACTATTAACGAAGGAAGTCAAGACACATCAATAAAGGGATTTACGCAAGTGTTAAGTTCAGAGAAAAATCAGAACTTTACTTAATGCCGTTAATGCTCTTAAAAAAACAGATACGAATAGATATTTTTTTTAGAAATCATATCAATCATTGGCGTGTTGTGTCATAAACACATACATATACTCTCGGTCATAAATTCCAAAAAGGGGTAGCCCAGGGTTTCAGAGCAAGGAACTTCTCAGAGACATTTGGAAGTTGACAAGATAGTAAAAAAGTATCCTTGGTGATGGGTCTCAAACCACATAGCCCAAAAACCACTTAAAAAGCCCCATACCCTTCACTTCCAGGCGTCTCTTACGACACATCTGGGTAGAAAGCAGTAATGTCATTCTAAGTCGGCGCTACACGACAGAAGCCAGCACTACGTGGTATCACCAACACAAGTAAAATAATTCGGATATGTTGGGAATCAAGCTAATCTCGTTGCCACTTATTTGCTCTACGTGCTCATGCAAATTGTTCCGGTCTACACATACCACAAACAGATGAGCTGGGCAAAGCTGGCTTGTTCGCCGGTAACTTTTACTATGAACCCAACTTGATTAGTACCATGTTACAGCGGAATAGGAAATTGTATTGTTGCGAATTACTAATATATATATGACAACGTGATCTATACTCCTTTTTGGAATGAATAAAATTATGTATCTGTGTAGAATACACAGATATTTCATATTCAATAAACTGTTATCCAATCAATTATAATGAATTTATCGTAACGATATCGGTTAGAATGAGATGACAGTACGTTATACTAGTAAGTGCGTAAGAGATGGCTGTTTTATACTACACGATATCTAGTTGAAAGGTCGCTCGTACATGCAGGATCTGGATTTTAAATACAGCCCATGTGGTTGGCAAAATTATATTAATGACCAAGGTGGTAAAAGAGTTGTAAGTGTAAGAACGCATGATAAGGATATTATTATCGTTACTTTAAATATTTATTTATTAACCCATACATAATAACAGTTTTATTCTTGTTAGATTTAAACTAAATACTAGTGTTTTTCCAAAAAAATATGTAAAGCTGAAAATCATCCTTTAATAAGTAACACCATGTACAATGTCAGTAAATACACGAATACGATTAGACACTTCTGACAGGCGCTTTGTAAATTCTTGGCAAACTTCTATTGTTTCGCAACATCAATCAGATTTCACATGTCTCATACATACATCATTTTATATTAATATACAGATTAACCAATTGTACCAGAAGATTTATACCAAAAACTTTTATTTATTTAGTAGAGTAGACTTACATTGGGCGTAATGTCGATAATATTCTAAAAAGGAGTAAATTTAAAACATTAACTTCCTATTAATGGGTTCAAAGTGTTTTATCTTATAGTAAAACCGCCACCATAAGAAATTATATTCCAAAAGGGAGCCATCTAATGGACCATTAAAACCACCGATAAATTAAACTTAATCATGACTAATTGGAGAAATACAAGGGGCATAACATCACTTAGAGACAACCGCTGTGTGGTCCGATAAATGACGAAATTCACTCTTTTAACTGCAACATAAAAGCCACGGCAATCCTCGTATCATAAAATTAAGATTAATTGGATATTTTGGGCTTCAAAAAGCTTTCATTGATGTTCGAATCGAAGATTACACTCAAATTATTGGTTGAAGAATAGTCTGAGTTTGCCTGCTGGGCATATAGTAGGTACAATATTATGCAATTCAAGAGTGATACATATACCCACGGCTATAAATCCCTGGAAGGGGTAGCCAGAGCTAAGGAATTAGAAATTCCTCAGCCACTTTTGGAAGTTGCATGGGGAAAAGATGGTGAAATAAAGGATGTTGGTGATGGCTCTCCAACCGCATCGCCCAAAAATCCCTTAAAAGCCCCAATACCGTTAGTCGCCTCTTACGTACACCCACCGGAAGAAATGAGGTAGTGTTATTCTAAGCCGACACTACACGGCACCAAGTAAATAATACAAAACAATCATCTTTTGTTCTTATGTATGGGCCTAATGACGGTGCTTAGCTGAAACTGTTGTTACGTTTGAAATATTAAAAATGTGCTTTTGAATTATAAGACCGTTGTATGAAGAAAATCCTAGTGAGGCTGTCCACATGACTAAATTTGTTATTAATCAAGTGACAGTTTGCGATACTAATTACTACGTCTAGTAAATCAATAATAAGAGCCTTTGATATAACCATTGCATCACCTGGCTGTGAATAATAGGATGCTGATTATATTTAAATAAAAAAAAAATATTAACATGTTCGCATCGAATAGTTTTACCTGATTGAACGAAGCATATTTATATAAAGAGTCATTTTATTTTAAAGAAAACGAGATAAAAGAGATAATTTATTCATTGTCTCAGGGCACAACACTTTGTTTTTACTAATTTCATGTAATTTTATCACTAAAGCATAAAACAATTTATCTTGCTATAGACACGCGGTTTACAATGGTAAATTATGATGACAAACTAATTTTCTTTCCATATTACTAATACTAGCTTTTTGCCCGCGACTACGTCCGCGTGGACTAAACTTTTTGCATCCAGTTTACATCCAAAATACCAAAACACTATCTAACTACATTAACTTCTGTTTTCTTGTATTTATATTCCCGTAGGCGTTGTAATAGATATAAAGAACATTGATACTTTTTAAGTGATTATTGGGCGATGCAGTTGGACGGTTGGACGGACCCCATTCAACTTCCAAAAGTGGATAAAGAATTACTATCTCTGGAGCTGTCATACATACATACATACATACATACATATTCTCACGCCGTTAGTTCCCATTGGGGTAGGCAGAGACTATCGATCGCCACTTAGTACGATCCTGGCAAACCTCTCTGGCTTCGTTTACATCCATCAATCTTTTCATACATGCTCTTTTATTCTTCATACTGCGGACACCTGCCTTTTTGAGCACATGTTCTATTTGATCCAAATGTGTCCTCCGAGGTCGTCCTCTACTAACATTACCTTCCACATTGGCTCTATATATCTCTTTCACCAATTTACTGTCATCCATCCTCTCTATGTGCCCAAACCATCTCAACATTCCTTTTTCTATCTTTCTTACAATATCATCTTTTACACCACACCTTTCACGAATCACATCATTCCTCACACGATCACATAACCTTACATTACACACTTTTCTGAGGGATCTCATTTCTACTGCATTCACTCTACTTTCATGCTTCTTCTGCCACACCCAACATTCACTGCCATACATAAGCGTAGGAACGAGGACAGCATCGTGCACAGCCATTCGGGCTTTTGCAGACACCGACTGACTAGACATTAGACTATCCAGTGCTCCATTTACCGCATTACCCTTTTTCACTCTTCTCTCGATATCTTCATCACACTTTCCATCCCTAGTAAACAAACTTCCCAAATATACAAACTCTTTCACTTGTTCCACTTTCTTACCATTAATCTCAATCACGCATTCGGTCATATTCACCTCTCTCTCAAAAACCATAGTTTTTGTTTTATCCACATTCACCCTCATTCCCTTTTTCTCAAAAGACGCACATGCAATATTCATCATCTCTTTCAATATTTATCATCTTTTTTCTGTCATACTATTGACAAAAAATTAAATGGACAATTATTTTGATGAAAATGGATGAAACCCTTATTTTTTCCAAAAATACTATTAATGAAGAGTCCGATAAAGTCAGTCGATGAAAAAATTAATCGTGTAAATATGGGGAACCATATAAAAGCTTTTTATGCTCCTGTGGGAACCCTTGCGAAATCCTGGATAAATTATATCCTATATGTTGGCCAGGTGTATAACCTACATTCATGCCAAATTTGATCAAGAACGGTCCGGTAGAATTAACGCGATGAACGGACATACAGACAGACAGATAGACAGACAGACAGACAGACAGACAGACATTTTTTTCAAAAATAGCAAATTTGGCTTCAGTATCGAAAATAAAACATATTCCACCGGTTTTTATTTTTTTTTCTTCAATGTACAGTTTTGACCTCGTTACAGTCTTATTATAGTATAGATATAACAAATTAAACCAAATGAAACCAAAGCGTTCATTAGGATACGAACCACAAAAAGATTAGTATGTAGTAAGGTTATTTGACAACGCTTTGAATTGAAATCAATCTAGGGTGTTAGGACGATTTCCATTTTGTTAATCCTGTCATTTAACTTATCCTACTGAAATCTACGCCGTAATCTGGGAGCTTGTACTTCACGTGATATAATGAACACGGAAATCATTATGGGATTTGATGAATGTGTAATCTTATTGAGCGTTATTTTTAAGAGTAATCAAAGATCAGACATAGATAGATGTATATGTTTGAGATGGATACATACATATACTCACGGCTATCAATCCCAAGAAGGGGTAGCCGGAGCTTCAGAGCTAGGGCACCTACGACACCCGTGGGTACAAATGGTTAGTGACATTCTAAGTCAGTACTACACAGCACAATACATACGTATCATATAATCATTATTTTTCATTTATTTTCAGTTCATATATACATACATATACTCACGGCTATAAATCCCATGAAGGGGTAGCCAGACCTAGGGAATTAGAAATTCCACAGCCACTTTTGGAATTTGAGTGGGGAAAATATGATGAAATAAGGTTTTTGGTGATGGGTCTCCAACCGCATCGCCCAAAAATCCCTTAAAAGCCCTAATACCGTTAGTCGCCTCTTACGTACACCCACCGGAAGAAATGGGGTAGTGATATTCTAAGCCGGCACTACACAGTTCAAATATAAAATAATACAAAAAGAAAATTGAAATTATGCTTTTTAATGTTAAAGCTAAAATAATTATTCATTTTCGTGTCCATATAGTCGTATAACATCTATGACGACGCAATAGATTTGGAAATTAGGAGCTGTGAATTAAGGTCGTGTTGCGGTCAGCCCATTTGCATACAGGGATTAGTTTAATTTAAAATAGGCAGATATTTGCATATATATGCGGGCTATTACCATTCATTTGACAGTTCGATGAGTTTTTCTTTGGACGTGGTATTACAACGAAAGACATCAAAAATGCTCAAAATATAAAACATAGATATTTAAAGGTACAGCAGTTATGATCTAGACACTAAAACTAATTACTACTACTACTAAACACTTCTCAAAAAGTGTAAAAACAAACAAAGGATAAAAGAATTTCGCACTGGAAGCCATTGACATTGGCGTATACCCGAGGTCGCGGGTTCGAACCCCGCCGGTGTCGATTTTTTTCTTTCCTTTGTTTATCTTTTATTTATTAATGAAAAAACAAGTTGACACAATATATACTTACATACATACATATCCTCACGCCATTATTTCCCATTGGGGTACGCAGAGACTATTGATCGCCACTTTGTACGATCCTGACAAACCTCCCTAGCTTCGTTTACATCTATCAATCTTTTCAAACATGCTCTTTTATTCTTCATGATTCGGACGCCTGCCTTTTTGAGCACAATCTATATTTAGTCCAGGTGTGTCCTCCGTGGTCGTCCTCTACTCTCATTACCTTCCACATTGGCTCTCGATCTTTTTCACCAATTAACGAAATATAAAAGTAAATACTACCCCTACTTTATTAATGTGCAGTGCCTTAAGTAGTAGCACATGTGATATTGTGGACTTAACAACCACTGAATGTGATTAAGCAATTTGTCAAGTGATGGCTGCGTCTATATTGACAGTGGGCGGGGTCAGTACTAACTGCACTCATTTACAAGATTTGTGTGTTCGTATCAATTAGATTAAACTGCTTGGGTCGACCGGACATATCGCTACTTTATTACTACGAATTAATTAGAAGTTTTATATAGTTTTAGGGATGGAAACTACTTGTTGCGTTGATTTATGTCGAAGTATTTTCAATTATGGTAAGTCGTTCGGTTCAGTACAACTCTAGTTAATTTTAGCGTACAAGCAGAAGTTATTTATCCCCAAATTTAAAATGATCTTAGCTCATGAATTGGGATATCGTAAATGGATGTGCGCTTATTTTTCAATTTTGTTTCACGACTTAAGGATCATAACAAGTTTTGGGGCAGCCATTATATTCTAACAAAATAGGTGCTTACCGCTATATTCACTTTATTTTCATTATAAGACAGTTGGACTGTTTCTGTTTTTACCTTTATGCAAATGTAAACATCGCAGTAATTTTTTTATGACAAATTCAATAAAACTATTCAAGTTGTTTCAAATCACTAAAATATTTATTAGGGGAATTTCTAAGTAGCTCTATAATTATATCACATCAGTGTCAAACGAAATCAATATATTCACAAAATACTGATATAAATACGAGGTTTAATTTTGTTTTATATTTTAAGTGTCATAAACAAAATTCCACAAAGCAATCGAATTATCATATTCAAATGAAACAAAATGGCTGCCTCTAGACAAGTGACTCAAAGTATCATTTGTTCCAAAGTTGTCCGTAACGTGTTAAATACTCAAGCCTAAATCAGAAGTAGGTATGTTTAATTTCAAATACTTTACATGAGACATTAATTACGCGGGAGTTATTCGAAAGGCGGTCTTAAATCACTCGTTCGGTTGTTGAGATCGTCTGGAGCTTTGGGATGCGAGGAACAGGGAATGGAGACTTTATATGCGTACTAAAGTGAAGTACACATTGTAACTTTGAGTGTAGAGAATGTGTTGTTTTATTGGCTACTGGTCTACATTTTGCATTCAGTGTCTGATTATTTTAATTTCGTAAATTATTTCTTTAAGAGCCTTACCTTCAATTGTCATATTTATTAAAATTGTATAAATATGGTTAAAGAAAAATATTTCCCATTGCAACCCAAACTACAAGCACTTAGTTATATTTCACTTAAACTGCGAAATTCATTACTGCAGTTACATAATGCCATTCTGATAAACGATACTAAAATCTTTGTTAAGTTTACTACTTCCATTGTTAAAATAATTAATCGCTCGTATATATCTCCACGATTTAATCTACGAAATTACTTAAATAGAATAGGTATCTCTAAAATGTGCCGCAATTTTCTGCAGCGGGCTTGAGAGTGAGTGATCGTCGGATGCATCCTGTGAAGCGGAGCCCTAATAGTTCGTAAATATTTCAGCGCCCCGCCAGGACACACAAGCAGCAGGGACAAATGGTAGCTTATAAATACATCGCCGTCACTTTGAGAATTCCCGCTCGTAACGAGACCGACGACTGAAATAACAATAGCGGGATTTCATTGCTTCGTTCTAATGTTTTTATCAAGTTTACTAGATGGCTGTTTGTATTTCATTTATTATGATTAAGTGCTAGGAAATATAAGTATTTATGTGTATTTTATGGGTAGTCGATTGATGAGAGCAGCACAGGACCGGTCGTTGTGGAGATCTTTGGGGGAGACCTATGTCCAGCAGTGGACGTCTCTATGGTCTGATGATGATGGTGTGTTTTTTTTTATTTATACATTCGGGTTTATGTAACGCTAGCTTATTTTCTCCAACGTACGTTAATTTATTACCATAATATAATTTAAAAATAAGTCAGTTTTAACAAATTTGCAAAGTTTTTGATGACACGATGTAAATAAAAACTAAACTAAACTATGTTCCATCGAATAACTTTTTGTAGCAAATTCGCATATTGTGAGCATAACAAAAGGTCGTTCGTTTGAAGTTGTGCCTGCACCCAAATTTTATGTAGCAAAAAGTACGTAGAAAAAGTTACTGAATTTATATCTTCAACTTTGTGCTGATAAAAGTTTGATCAAATGATGCCTCCCGCAACCCCTCAACTTCATTTGTCATTTGTTTACGGGAAAAGTAAGAATTTACGGCGGCTGTCTATGTTTGTTTTTTAAGTTCTTTATTTGTGAAAACAGTTTGATTGGTTCCTTTTACACCTAGTTTTATCACCAATCTTTTTACCAACTAATTTGGTCATCAAATCAAGTCAAAACTAGAAAAATATTTCAAACCCTTATTTGAAAGTCCATATGAAATTATCTTTTAACAAACTTTATATAAGAACCATACATCAGTAGCAAAAACAAACTACATAATTTTGCAAATTCCAATTATAGATTCATATATGCTACACATAACGGAAATAATTTAGAATAGTCAAAAATAAGAATTTACTGAACTAAATTTATCTCGTGAACAAATAGTTAACATGCTTACGCTTTCAGCCATCATATCTCATCATAGCACACATTCAAATGTTGTTTAGTTGATGCATGTCTCTTAAGACCACCGCCACAGATCCAAACCATATCTCACGCTCACTTTAAAATATATTTAAATCGGTGCAACTCAGTCGAGAACCGATTCAAAGGAATTCCTTAAAAGCTCAGAAGTTGACAAATCACTCGGCGTTATTTCCGTACTAATTAGAACGAGTTGCGGGCGGCCCCGGTTGCTGACAGACAAATTATATTAATAACACATTTTCTTGTACTGCATAGATTTGTGTATCGACGTTCGTTTAGAACAATACGAGTGACATGAGACAAAAGATGGATAAAAACGCTTTCCGGCTTGTAAAATAACTCAGTTGAATAAGATAGTACAAAAATGATATTTTTAATCTATTTTTACTTACCAGAAGCAATATTAGATTATAAGTTTGGGCTCGCAATTACCTGGAAATTAAAACAGAATAATTAAATCATTTATTATTGATATATTTTTTTAATGATTTTAACGACAATATCAATACATATTTAAGACGCCATAATGGTTTTGTTGGTGCTTCTAGGATTGCACAGTTTTTTATGACTTGCTGATGTTAAGAAGACCATCAGGATTGCATAATGTGAGCATCATAAAAACAATGAAACAAAGCTTAACTTTATTTTTTCCAATGTAAAACGTTTGTATTAGCTTAAACCACAATTTTCTAAGGTATAAGGTTTCATTAATTTCAAGTATTCTTTTAATTACAACCGATTTACATAATCATAGTTTTTGCAGTTTCACAATTTGATTAGATACATCGAATTTAATTATTGGTCCTCACTCGCTGAGGGCTGGTATGATAGTAAACTTTCGGGAGACCAATATGCAACAGTTGGCGTATATCTTTGACAATGATGACATAGCTAGTAAAATCATAGCACAAATTCAACGATTCCATGATCCAAAATTACGTCACAGATATTCAAAATATTCCGAAATTAACTTAAAATATTCATGACCAGCATCGAAACAGATACCCCAGTAATATTACTACGGCATATTGATTCGGAGCATTTAAGTGGAAATTGCAATTTCGGTCTCACAAAGGTGAAATGCTGTTACAACGTGAGTGACGCAGAGTATATGGTAGGAACGCGTCACAGACCCGCCGGGTTGGCGTTTTCGTGTCATAGAGTATGACATGTACTGTTGGTATTGGTGAATGTGAAATGACAATTTACAGTTACATTATTAACTGGCTTTCCATAAATGTGTGAGAATTCTAGTTGATTTAAAGACAAATAAACTTGATATTATAAAGAAAATACAATGTGATTAACGTAACAAAAGCTACAAATTTAAAATATATACAAATAGGTTAATGCATCTATTTTAGTCAGATAGAAAGGAAATATTTAGAAACATCAAGCCCCACATCATTAATTACACCTTTATAAATGGCAACATTTTTTTGTATTCTTATACCATACTTAATAGCGGGTAAACATTTTATTATAGGTATTACTTTTGATCTACTAGTTGAGGAGTTTCGAGCTCTGAATTTGGGATATATGATCGTTAGTATATGTATGTATGTAGTGTTGATCTGAATTGTTCCAATTAATAATATCCAACAAAATTGGAACAATAGAGATAATGTTTTAATAATAAAAAGAACTATGTTGCAAAAAGATTACCTTGTTAAGATAAAAACAAAAGCCAACAACTTAGTAATTACGGTGAACTTAGATAGGACGCGACGTGAGTAGCCTTTCAAAGTTATGCTAAAGGTTCTAACTTTATCTCTCTGGTTGGTTTTGCGGAACTTGATAGCTATTTATTTGTGAGTAATAAGTAAATTATCCAAAATGATGATATAAAATGATATAAAATTGCAGGAGCAGTGTTCTAATACTTGTAAATAATATTGTTGTTTTATAACGTTTTTTTCTTTATCAATAATCTTAATTATACGAACTAAATGATTATCAGATTAGTTATAAAAGCAAAGAAAAATTCATTCATTCATCATTCATATACTCACGGCTATATTTCCCTAGAAGGGGTAACCAGAGCTAAGGAATTATAAATTCCTCAGCCACTTTTGGAAGTTGAGTGGGGAAAAGATGGTAAAAATAAAGGTTTTTGGTGATGGGTCTCCAACCGCATCGCCCAAAAATCCAATAAAAAGCCCCAATACCCTTAGTCGCCTCTTACGACACCCGTGGGTAGAAAGGGGTAGCGACATTCTAAGCCGGCACTACACGGCAAATCTATTATATATATATATAAAGAAAAATCTATTCATTTAATAAGTCCAGTAGACAGGAGTTTAGCTAAATAAGAACAATCAAGTAAAGTTCTGCATACAACAGTTCATTTTACGTAATACTACCTCTTAATAACCCCAAACATTAAAATAATTACCCTCCTCGGTAACTGCCGTTGGTCTCTGCTAATTAGTAAATATATTTTAATTCTTGCAAAGTAATAAGAGTATTATTTAGGTTAATGGGAAAGTGGTCTCTCTTGTTTTGGGAAGGGGATTTAAGGAATGAAGTAAATTATTTCTTTATATTTTTGATGCGTCTTTTATAGGGCTGCTTAAAAGGTCATAACATCTGTGACGACGTCCGTGCCCGAGTAGATAGGTGACTGGTTTTTAAGTGTATTATAAAATATTAGTGCCGGCTTAGAATGTCGCTACCCCTTCCTACCCATGGGTGTCGTAAGAAGCGACTAAGGGTATTGGGGCTTTTTATTGAATTTTTGGGCGATGCGGTTGGAGACCCATCACCAAAAACCTTTATTTTACTATCTTTTCCCCACTCAACTTCTAAAAGTGGCTGAGGAATTTATAATTCCTTGACTCTGGCTACCCCTTCTAGGGAATTACAGCCGTGAGTATATGTATGTATGTATAAAATATTAAATATATCGTTGAGTTAGTATCCCATAATACAAATTTTAATTACTTTAGGGCTAACTTGATATAATATGTCTGTATATTTATTTATAAATATTGCTGGGTGATTTATGTTTATTTATTACGTTTTCTTTATAAACTTGTGCCATGGTCATCCGCAATAAGTTTTAATACGAGATAAGTATTACTTATATAATAACAAAATGATTACAATGGGAACAAAGTGAGTAAGTATCACAATATGTGTAACTCTTTCTTTGTTTTAAACAATGAATATTATAATATAACTTATCTTTCATAAGAAACTAATTTGTATTTAAATTAGTTTTGAAATAAATCGTAAGATAATAATCGTAAATACATTTAGTTTGAATGTTTATATTCATATTTCACGTGATATTTGACTCAAAATTCTAATTGGCATTATTAACCAGGTAACCAGGGCGTACCGGTAAAAAATAGAGTAGCTTCTAGTCCACGAACTTCAAACCATCAATTACATTGCGAGCAGAAACGCCGTATTCTCATCTTACAAAATTAAGAGCGGAACTACAAGAGAAGGCAATGGAAGCTTACTCCACCAATAGTATGTGGCCAATAATTAGCCACTCAATTAGAATCACATTACATGAAGCCCGCCGCAATTTACCGTTTACTTGCTGAGTCCGACAAAGTTGAATTCTACAGAAATACCAAAGCAAATTAACCTTTAAACCAATGACATAAGAGTCGTGGAATCCAGCAAAAAGTAGTTTATAGATCTTGTTCTATTCCGAAAGACTGCCCGATGCAATCGAACGTGATGCCAATAACAAAACGATCGGAGCAAAGCTAAATTCTAAAGTAGTCCGCTGTGATATGGATCTTTAAAATAGAAACCATTACACAAAGACTATATTCATAAAACTGAATATAACAATTGTAACACTAATATGGTTGACATACTTTCGTTTGTTGTAAAATTTCATTTAATATTTGGTAAGTATTTTTAGGTCTGTGGATTTCCGATTGGTGGAACGTATTGGTGAGCGTGGCTGGCCGAAAATCGTGACTGGACCACCCACTGGTGTTGTGAGAAAGCAAATAAATTAAAATAACGATAAATAACCGGCCTGCGCATAATTGATCACAAATTTAACCCGTGGCGCGGGCGCAATGTTAAACGGGCAGCACAGCAGTTGCCGAAACTTAAATTAGTATCCGCTCTGCGCAGTCGCCTGTCATGTCACACGAAACTGCCAACGGCTGTTTTGTAAAAATAAAAATGTATCAAACAAAACTTCTTAAATAAAATATAAGCTAATAAATATGAAACTGATTTGCTTTATTATTGAATAAGTAGGAATTTCTGAAATATTAATTTCAATTCGAAAATTGTTTTTTAAAGTACCTACATGGGAGAGTATAAAAACAAATTGTAACGCTTAATACGGTACCGGGTACATTAACATTAGAGCCTGGAGATTGTTTCAGTTTCCAAGTCACACATACCATCACTATACCATCTCTTACAACGAACCTGGGGTGGGTGATATGGCTGGAAAATCTTGTCATCGTTAAATACCACCAAAACCATATATTAATCGTAAATTTGGGTGCACCAGTGCTACCATAAAATTAAAATGTATATGAACATGATCATCGATACCGAACATAGATATTTTATTACACTACTTTTCATTCTGAACCTCTAGGCTCTGGTTTGGTTCTATTATCATAATCGTTTTTAAACATGCGAAATATTGAAGAAAGAGATAATAACAGATTCAAAATATATCCCTAACTTAATTCCATAAAAACCAATCCTATATTTACTCATACTTATTGTTTTGTCCATCAGTACAACAACATTTTTGTTTTCTTTATGCAGTTGATACCTCATACAATTCATGCAATGCAAGAAAACAATCATCAATTTATAGTTACTAAGGATATCCCCATCCTTATATAAACTGTTAATTTCAATTGAACAATAAGACTATAGAATAAATATATTCAGTCGAACAATGAGTATCGAAAACAATAATATTTGTGTTTCGAAAACATCGATTGTAAAAACTTGGCTTCCATGTAACTAGAATAAATTAATTACTTGATGTTTTTTTCTCCATATTTCGCAAATAAACGGTTAAGTCAAATGAAATTTTCGAAATATAATAAGTAAATATTTAATTCGTTCGAAGTTTGAGCTCTAATAATAAATCATATAAAAAATGCTTCTTACGTAAAAGTAAATATTTTCTAACTAAGCACTTAAACCTAGATAAAATAATTTATTAATACGACTCTTTCCTAAATTTACTTTTAGATTCTGAGAGACTTATAATGGAAACGAGAGTATTACATAAATTGAATTCCGGAGATAATTATAAGACTGCTCAGAAAAGGTTCTATAAATTACACTTATCCTGAAGCATAATTTTTAATAGAAACGCGTGGGTGAAGAATAAGTTTATAATCTTTAACGATTTTACGTATTAAACAAAGGTTTTATAAAAAAGATTGGCGGATGTGGTTGCCACGCCAATAACTTTTGAATAATAATTTCTTATTACTATAAAAAGTAATTTTCGATTAGTTAATTTGAGAATATATGAATTATATTATAAGAGAGAGAGGTTTATCAGGATCTCTGCCTCCCCCATTGCGTGGCCATTAATGGCGGGAGTAAGTTTTTTTTCTATGACTATAATAATACTTCGTTGTATATATATTATGAATAAACTTCTTTCTTACTGACTTATGCTTACATCCATTTTTCCCAATGGGGCAGGCAGAGACTATAGATACAAAACTCCCTTGCTTCTAAATAAACTTCATTGTACCAAAGGTTAGCAAAATCTTACATAAAGGTTGCTTCTTCTTATGAATATTCTATTCACACGGGTATACACGGGCAGAAAATCTGGTTTGGTCTTGTATCTGGTAAGTTGATATAAATATATTGCTACTATTAACCTTTTCTAAGTTAAACATAACATAAACATAACCATAAACGTTCACGCTGAATATCCCCGAAGGGGTTGGCAGAGGTACTAATACTTCTGAACATCACGTGACTTTGTCACCTGGTGTTCAGAGTACCCACGTTTTGCATGGACAGTGTACTCATGTGATAGGGGGCAGGCCTATCGCCGTTTTGTACGAATACACTGTCACATGACTAAGTACAACTCAGCCATGTGGGTTTCCTCACGATGTTTTCCCTCACCGTTACCCTCTAAGTGAAAGTGTGAACGATTACGTGTTTTAGCTGTTGTAATGCTCAAGCTACCAAATTCTCCAATGAGTAGTTAAAAGGCTAGTAACTGTGCAGTGTCGCCTAATTTTCTCGCGGATGTCGTGAGAGACGCCTAATGTTTTTGAAGCATTTTAAGTTATTATTAGGCGATTTTGGTTGGTGGTCAAACTATTTTGAAATCTGAATCTCTGTCTAACCCTTTTAAGGATTTATAGTCGTTAGTATATGTGTGTTTTGAGTTCAAAAGTGCTTGAAGCTACAAACAAATGTTGAAAATATGTTTTTCATGGACTAGAGTTATAATTCGATGCTGGTTAGTAATGGTGCATAATATTGCCACATTAGTTGTGAAAATTTGATGTATTTCGCATAACGGATAACTGATAGTGGGATAACTGATAGTGGGGTGTATGCGTTTATTCAGTGTTTTACGCTTTCAATACATAATTTGCAGTATTCTGAGTGGACGAGTCTCGTATAATTAAATTAAGTTGTTATATTTCATCATATTTAATCATCAGATCATGTATTGTGTTAGATTTAAGAAACCACGATCGCCTCACACCTCAGTGTCAAGTCGCGGTGATACAGATACACGATAAGCTAATGGAATGTTTCTTCCCATACTTCGCACCAAAGTCAACAGGATAAAAGGATTTTCATCGGTTCTCATAACGTAAAGTAAATTCCATTAACATCGAATTACCATAAATAAAGATCGTTATCATTATCGAATACATCACTGCGTTATACATCGCTGCGCGGGCGTATCGCGTACGTTCTGATTTCCATGATGGGACGTCAAACGATGCACTACATTAAAATTCATCGAAAACTTGTCTAATACGGCAATACGTGACATGATTACTAGTTACAATAGGGTGCAGTCCTGTACGATGCTTATGCAACTTTATAAAACGTCGCCTGTATCAAATTATACTTGATTATAGTTTGATGCTCTGGTAAAATTATAAACAAAGGTAACCTATAGGATAGGTAGGATGGTAATCACAACATCCGCCAATAGACGTCTACTGCTGGATGACTACTGAATCAAATGTTCATTCTACATATATATTAGATCATATGAATACTCCATTCATATGACCATCGTCCCAATGGAAAATTAATTTTTATGTTCAATTTAGTAAAACCTGTAGAAGTGCATACATGCATATGACGCAAAAAAAGTAGAATTGCAAAATGTGTGGGTGATACAGGAACTTACCAGTAGCATTGAGCCCCTCAGAATACGAATTTCTTACATCGGCAGGTCCATATATGATCGTATAAATAAGTAATGTTCTTTTGAGAACTTGTCGAAGTCCCACTTGGTGTGATATTGTTACTCAGTGACTTCTGATGTATTTATTCAACGCTCCCGGACTTCGGACATTTAACAACTTGAAATTCGTTCTGAGGTCACTCAACCTGAACCCGATGTGCCCATTCATCAATTTGGTATTGTTACATTTTCTTTCGTGCGTTAAGATTCCTATCAGCAATTTGTTTTAAACGTATGTGAATCGATGTAATTTAGCCGCATTATCGACTTGTTAACTAAAATATTATTAAATGAGGCTCTTTTTAATACTAAATTAAGTGATACATCAATAGAAGATTGCAATTTAGTTAAATAAGATTTCACAAGATAAGGATGGCGTTTCAGTTCTCGGTATAGGTTTTTTAATAATTGCCTTTCCTCCTCTCTTTGTTTGTACTCATACCCTGTCTACATTCTTTTATCTACCTATTTACAACTAGAGGTCGTCCAGTGATCGAAATTTGAACACAATTTCAGTAAATGACATTTACTTTCCTACTAAATAATCTTTTGTAAATAAAAGGGTACACATTCATGCTATTCAAGTCATACACGAGAGTGCGTTCAGTAATTGATTTAATGAACTTTGTAAGCATAATTTATAAAAAATGCACTAGAAATAACTGATGGAAAGGTGACATTACATAACATTTTCCCTTTAGAGGGAAGACAGAAACTTAACCAAAACGAGTAACAATGTAATATTCTATGTAAAAGAGGGATAAAGTTTTAGAATAACTCAATGATTCACCAGAATAACCGGTAAAGTGTAGATGCAAAGATTACATAGAAAATGAATGAAATCATGCGAAGTCATCAGTCGAATCTGAGAGCCATCTTAACTCAGCAGTAATATCTAGTAAAGCTGTGTTTTTAGTTGTCCTTGCACGCTGAAGAGGTATCATTCGTGTTCCTATCGCGTCCACAAATCAGAACTTCAATGTATGTCGAGGGACACGGATTAAAAAAGCTAAAATAGATCTTGTTTCAAATAAATAAAGTCTGATTTTCAGCGCCGTCGAAGATAACAAAGGCGCGGCTCCTAAAGTGCCTCATTCTATGCAGTCCGCTAAGGCTTATCGAGTCGTGGCGATCTCATGCGAATACTATTTTGTTATTTTTGCAGAAGTAATGTAGATGGTATAAGAAATATTGCCGGCTCTGCCATTAAGCGTTTATTTATGGCAACGAACACTGTTTTTCTTACTCCCGTTGAAAATATTAATGCGATATTCCACATTGAAATATTGCCACAACATGGGCAGCTTAGATTTTTTAGTCTAGGAGTAAAAGTCGCGCTTGAGTTTGTGTCACAGATCTTTTGAATAAAAACAACTTGCTTTTAGTCTGAGTAAACACAAAAAAAAATGTTGTTTTTTTTTCAAAAATGTGGTATTCAACAACATTATCCGATAATGAAGAAATAGGTTACAAATAATCGGAATACCGCAAGGCAGCAAAGTACAAAATCTGCAGTCCAATTTCAACAACAAACCCAAAGTATTTTTGCCATGATTCCTTCGTGTAAACGAGACGGATTCTTCATTACAAACATTTGTTCACTCACCAACGCTATTAGTTTTTGTATTCACTCTTTCGATATAAAAACTAGTTTACAAGAAGCATCGAAATCGAGTAACTGGCTTATGATGAGCTGTTGATTAACATTACGGCGTAGGTTCATGTTTTTGTTTGTTTATAGCTGTGCTGATATACACAGCCAAATGGAATAGACGTGTTGACAAAATGAATGGTATTGAAGTTAAGCATTGCTTTTTTGTAAATATCAGGTCGCAAAATAACAGTTTAAAATAGAACAACTCTTTATTGCACATAGAGAAATTATTGCATAATGTACGATTTTAGAATAAAAGTATTGTTGGCAGTCTTAGTACTATCCATGATTTCTTCCAGACAGGCTAATCTAGATGGTGATTTCAATAAAGTTGTGGTCATTTGAATATTTTCAAAAAGATATATTTCAGTAAAATAAGAGAGCAAAATTTAAATCCAAAGCTTCCGAAACTTCAAATTATCACTTAGCAGATAAGAGTTGATGTTTCAAAGAGATTATATTTATAAACCCCTCCAGGTTTCCTTCGGCCTCTTCTATTTTGTTAAGTTAATGGAATCAAAATTAAAATTAATTTGAGAGATAAAAAAAACGGCTGCTGGGCTTGTACCTATTAAAAACGCTTCACTTCCTGTTCTCGTTTTGCATAAAAAAGAACAGCCGAAACTTTTATACGGAATCGAGTAGCGAGTGATTTTAACGAGCTTTCATTCGCGGTTTTTCCTCGTAGGGAAATAGATAAATCTTGAAACTAATAAATGTCAGAACATATTTTAAAATAAATGATTTATTTCATCTTTTCTATCTTTACGTACATACATACATATACTTACGGCTATAATTCCCTAAACGGGGTAGCCAGAGCTTTGGAATGAGGATTGCTCAGCCACTTTTGGAAGTTGAGTGGGGAAAAATGCTTTAGGTGACGGGTCTCCAACCACATCGCCCAAAAATCACTTGAAAAGCCCTATACCCTTAGTCGCCTCTTACGATCACTTACGGGTAGAAATGGGGTAGTGTTAATCTAAACCGACACTACACAGCAAAAAAATACTTCAATAGTATTTTTGACTATATTTATGATATAATATTACATAAAATTTTAAAATTTAACACTGTTTATTTCAAAAAATATTTACAACACTTGGCCAGACAGTCTGAAAACCTTTTAGATTTTTATTAGACTGTCAGCTCGGGTTTTTATTTAAATACATATTTATGTATACTTATATTCTAAAAACAATACATTAAACAAATAGAAAAAAGACATGTGCATTTATACATCACAGCATTTAGAAAAATGATTTTTTAATATAGATAAAACCTGAGTTTTATTTTTATTTTGCAGTTTCGTTACAATAGTTTTCGGTAGATTGTTAAGCATATTTGGCATGATGTAGCTCCATACTCTTTCTCCATACATATTATTACATTTAGGTTTTGAATACAGCGGCATATATGATTATTTATACGGCATACTTAGATTGTTAATTTGTTTATGATATGCTGAAATAATATTAATTTTTACTTTATCGAAGACATTAAATACTTTGCAGAATTCAAATAGCTCATCATACCTGTCTTTGTAAATATGTTTAGTTTTTAAAGGTACAATTAGTTTTAAGATTCTTGTTTGTAAATCATATATTTTGCATAGATATGTTTTGTATGTTCTACCATAACAAGAAAGGCCGTAATTAATTAGGCCATAATTTATGTAGGTCATGCTCAGATTGTAGATAACTCCATAATTTTACCATCAAACACCTCTTCAGCTTTTCATCCTTAAAATTCCATAATTCAATAAACATAGATTACACATTCTAAATGGGATTTCGGTACCTTCATTTTTTATCGCTTGCGTCTATTCTAACGCAGCGGCTTCACTTGAAGATGAGTCAAACAAGTGAGGTTTTTAATCTTAAGTAAATTATAATCACATTACTCGATGCCTTCGTAAAACGTGCGTTAAATTTAATTAAAAACTGGAGCTTCCGTAGCAGACTTTTATGTGTGTAAGAAAAAAGTAGTGCTAGTCTTATTTGAGTTCTATTTTTTGAGCATTATAGAGCATATTCGTAAATCAAAATGCTTGCGTTGAACGAGCAACTATAAGCGAGCCGACAAGAAAATTATTCAAGATGTATTATGATTTATACGTAGCTGAGAGCGTGGGCGCATATTTAGTCATGGAGCATTCAAGTTTCTCATTAAGAGGCCTAACGGAAAATGCTTTGAAATCTATCGTTTTGTAAGAATTCAATGACGGTCTCGTTTAGGAGAATATTGAATTAAATTGCTCATGGTCAATTTGTGGTGTGTCTTTAATATGATTAATGACAACGAAGTTAAGAGTGATTAGTTTAGCTTTGATTGGTTTACATTAATTTGTACAAAATCAAATGACGCGGTCCCAAACTCGTAAGGTATGAAAGTAATATATAAAACTTCCTTTTTAGTTGTTACTTTTAAGCTGTATACAGCTAAAAATATTTTTGAATGAACGTTTATGGTAATTGATAATTCTCAGACAATGATATAGAATAATTTTGTATTAATTAATGTAAAAATTACCCTTCCGTATATGAAGCATCAATAAAAAACAAAATATAACATGTCTCTTTATAGTGTTCATTTGACGACAACTATTTATCACAAAGCTTTTGTAAATGCGATGACAACTGAGAAGCTAAGCATTCTGGTGAAAGTAGGATCATACGTTTAGTCCACGTTAAACTATTTCTTAGCCTATAGTCATCAAACCGGTTACTTACAACTTAGTGCACTGACTCCGCCACTTTGGCTTTCGACATAATTATATGGAGATTCCACTTACTAATATCTTTCAAAATATAAAACGCATATATTCATCAATTTCATATTTCACGGCTAGTTGTAAGCTGTATTTTTTGATTTTGTAAGCAGTTTTTTTTGTATTTTTATTAAATGTGTTAGCATATTTAGACTCTATCAAAACATGCATGTCCATATAATTCTTGTCAAAATAGTGTTCGGGCCATTACGAGCGGCGGCGGCTGTGTTCAGTGCAACCACTTATAATAGTCAGAGGGAGCCGGTACTTTACTGCGATTAAATTTATTAATTTCACTCGACTCCTTATTCTTATTGGCTTCGTGTAATGTTAATGGATGTAAGATGAACGAGAGTCGTTTGCCTTCAGTTTTATGATTACTTGTAGATTTATCGTTTTTATTTCCTCAAAAGTTCAAAATGATCGAAATTTTATTTTTAACAGAATTGAATTAACTCTGGCATTTTGAATCTGTTACCAAAACCTTTATTTTATTGATGACTCGAGAATCTAGCACACATGGAAAACGCAAATAGAAATTCTATTTCAATCTTCTATTTCAGAATCGAGTTCGTGCAGAAATCATACGAATTTCGCATCCATGGAAACGATAAATTTAAGCCCGCGTACTGCAAAGTGCTCTCACGAAATATTCCCAAAATAGTGGAGTGACAGCAACTCAACGGGTCCCGAATTAGTGGCCCACGTGATATCCGTGTGCCCCGCAGCCGCTCACATCGCTGCTAAAGAGGGAGGCCGATACGAGCTCGTTTTTTCTCCATATTTTTTCAAGCGCAGGTGAAGCGCCGAACCCACACTTAGTCGGCGTTAACCTGTAATCTAAATTCATTTTTCGAAGCAAACCCGCCCAACCCGTATCTCTGTTTTTATTACAGTGTTAGGAGGCATTTGCTGGCCTTTTTTTACACTCAAACAAATTACCCATTTCTCTGACAGACTGATCTCATTATAGCGCGACGGACATGTATTTTGTTGTTGTTATTGTTCCAAATAGTTTTATCGAAACTGCAATCAAGCAGAATATTAGAATTATGAACAGATCGATTTGAGTTCGTTGAATCGAATAATTGACGTCATTCTTATCGATCAAAGGAGTTTTTCATTTAAATCGTTGTGACACTGAGGTTTCTTTGTACTTAAAAAAATGATAAAAACTTCTTTGTTACATATACACATAGCTGTCAAAAGTTACTACACATTAATTTTTAAAAAGTCTATGATTAAAATAAATATATAAATGAATAGAGAAAAAAAACTATTGTAATCTCGCTGACCATAAAGGCCGTTCATAAATATAATTGAATATAAGTTAAGTCTCAAGCGATACAATGTTTCTAATAGTCTATTAAATTGAGAAAAAATCAATTAGGCGGCTTCTTTATGAAGTATTAATCATAATAATGGCACCTACATAGTAGATCATTAACCAAGTGTCTATAGATTAGGAACGCCGATGCGTGTAACACGCAAGTTGAACGTCCTTAAATCCAACAATCGGAATTATCGGAAGGAACAAAAGTGCTTCCAGGAATAAAGTTTAGGATAAAAAGTATCTTGAGATGTGTACAAAGGAATTTACTTATTGAAACTAAACTTGAATACCGATTATATTGGCCATTATTTGAATGGTGAAATGTAGGAAAGGATTGATAAAAATCAAGAACGTCTTCTATTCTGCTCCTTAAATTCATCACAATTTTTGGGGAGTTTGAAATTGGGCAGTGCTATTCTAAGGCGACACTACACAGCTGTGCTAGTATTCACCAATACGCTTGACAAGTGGAAATCGGAGCTTCGAATCACCAAATAGCTGAAAAACTTTTTAAAGTTGTGGTGGGAAAATATATTAAATAAAATTTAATGGAAAGTTTAGATATATCATTCTAAAGCGCTATATTTTCATTCTTGTAAAATATGTTTTAGCTCAATATAAATAACTTTAATAATAATAATTTATAATTCCTTAGCTCTGGCTACCCCTTCTAGAGAAATATAGCCGTGAATATATGTATGTATAAATAACATTCTAGTAAAAAACATTTAAAAATCGAGCCGGTTAACAACATACCATCTAACGTATACACTACAGCTTAAAAAACCGTAAGCTTATCGGCGGCGTGACCGTTTTGAATGATAGACTCAAAAGCATTTGCGTGTTAAATAATTAAACTAGTGAGTTTAAAAGCTACATCATAAATCGTGTCCTGTTTTTCACACTTATAAATCAATGGCCATAAAATTAATATCGTATTCAATCGAGATTCGTTAAATTTAAATAAAATGCTGCCTTCGGCTCGCCGTGGTCGGCTAGGCCAGATAGCGTGAGATCACGCTGGTCGAGGCGCCGACTGCTTTACTGGTTTTTTAATAACCATGGACCTGTTTTGAGATATGGGAAGTGATTGTGAAAATATTTTACAATTTTAGCGCTACATTTCATAAATGACAATATTTGTTTTAATCCTCTGACTTTTTGAATTGTTATGGTTTGGGAGTTGTTTTGTGAGTATGACTCATCATAATCAAACGTTTCCTCAAGATTTCAAAATTGTTAGCCATTAACGATTCACTTTATATAAATCACTATTAGAAATTATGAAATATTGTACAAGGAGAGTATCCAAATGATGCTTTCTCCTCAAAATGCTTATGTTCATAAACAGATAAAATATATATTTGCTACCAGTCCCTAAATTTCAGCTACTCACAGTTCACACGCGAGGTTCATATTAATTTTAGCAATCAAACAAAAAGCTTTCGCAAATTCTTTTCAAGGAGATCAAAAGCTTAAAGTTAGGGTTGTCGCAGGGTTGTACGCGTGCAAACAAAAAACAAGATCATGATAATAATTATTAGGGCTTACAATTAGCTGGTACAAGAACAAAAGCAGTTTTGTGCCAATCAGCAAGCAGACTCAACATGAAGGGCGGGGCTAAAATAACGTGCTCTTACAACGGAACAAAGCATCATTTACTCATTCACTTTATAAACGAAAAAGAAGGAAATAGCCGTGCAATTTTGCTCTCGCTATTGAGATAATAATGAACAGTAAATTATGTTCGGTATAATGGCTATAAGTAGAATTCATGTGACCGCAAAACTGACAAACAGGAACCACAAAGCGCTAACTTACACAACTCATTTGTTTAATTGTACCGCAGATTCGGTGAATCGAATACGTTAAATTAATACCGTGATTAATTAACATTAACACATATTATTACTAAAATAAAATTAAAATATGAACAAAGTTTGATGGGTATACGAATAAAATCACAAAATAAATTACCTTACAGTGTATTTCACTTATTAATCGCCATTTTAAATAAGAATACGGGTGCTAAAGAAAATATGGTACGACTAGTAAAATTATGTTTTTCTGTCTTTTTATCAGTATTTTTTTATGTACTTAAAAAAGCTACACATAAATACTGTTAGCAAAACCATGTTATATTTAATAATTTGCAAACCAGCACTGGGAAGGCAGGCCCGTCGCATTAAAGTTTTGTTCCTAATAAAATAGTCGTAAAAATTTGTTCTTGAAAAAGTAGCTAATATAAAACAGGTAGCGTTCAAGATTCAACCAGTCAGATATACGCAGTTTATCACTTTACTCCGATCTAACCTGTACATTCGTTAATAATTTATTGAGGTTAGTCTAACAGCTGAAATGAAAATATTTAACACACGCTGTCCAAACATTGAATCGATTTATAATTATAGTTATGATAGAAAGAAATTAAGTGTACTATTCCATTGTTTACTTAGAAAACAATATATACTAAGTACAACATTTATCAAAAAGTAGTTAGTTTTGAGCTGTTATAATAAGATGAGCCATTCGGATATTTATTTTTGTTGCATAACCGATGCTTAAACTACTCAAATTAGCTGAAAACAGGTATAAAGAGACACTCTATTTACATAATTTATATAATCACGAGAAGCTTATATTTGAACTCAGTGGGTTTTGAATTCACTAAATATTGAGTTATACCAACTAGTTATCACATTGCCGAGATTTAACAATTTTCAATAGTATCCTAGAATTATTAATAATTAAGGCATTCAAAAAAGGCAACTCTTAGTCATAACGATCCTTTATCCTTTATTCTTCATTTTATTGCCATTGCCATGTAGCAAATATTCTGTCTCTGGCAACACTTTTCTTAAGGTTAATATCCGTGAGGGTAATATATGTTTTGTAAGTACTTAGAAGTCAACAAGTTTAAGAGCTCGTCATTTACTATTCTGAAAGAAAAAGATTTATTTTTCGCCTAAAAGAAGTAAAGAACAAGTCAGAATTTGAAATATCAAGTCGAAAAGTCCTGCTTTAGTTGTGTCGGTGTTTCTTAAATATATGAGCATTTATTTTAAATAATATTTCATTAATTCTAAATTAGTGACGCGTAGTCGTTCATTATGACTAATTTGGTTAAATTAATTGACCATTTTGATTATATACGATCCATTTTGTTTGATTATAATCAGTTATGACGCCATTTTAAAAATTACCTGACGATTTTTGGGCTAATTGTGATGAGATCTCGCTAAATTGAATACAAATTGCCAATGTGGCAAAAAGTTGATGGGGAACCTATTAAGTTATGTGTTACCTAATCGTATCTTTAATTCGGTATGCAAAGTTTTACTAAAGTGATGCTTATTACAAAACCATTTCGAGATATTATGGCTATAAACAATATTTTCTTGAAATTATATCAATTGAAGCTAAGATGACTGTTATTTTATCAAAAAACTGTAACAGTGTTTGACCTTCAATGTTGTTTCATAGACATACGGTTTTACAGTTTATTAATAAAATATCGAAAATCATAGGTTTGTTTAGTATAATATCGTCATAATTTCATTCGACATCACAAATTCGTGATATGTTTTGCAATCAGCAACATTTTTATAAAACCTTTCGCTTCATTTGCATGTCGCAACGTGATTTTATCGATCGATGACGTCATTAAGTACAAAAGTTGAACAATCTTTAAAAAATCATTACTTTACAATTACTCATTTTTAATGGAAAATATTCAAATTAGTATTTTATTTTCGTGTTTACTATCGAATAAAAATATTTAATAAATACCAAAAAAAAACTTTGCATACCGAGTGCCAATGGCTGCCAGCGCGAAATTCTTCTATCCTTCATTTCTTTTACGCGTTTAAGTAGTGTTTGCGTTTCCTACCTCCGATTTTTTACTAATTCGGAAGGCCACTTGTCTACCTTTTCAGATAGAATGCAAATGTTGAAAACGCCTAACTATCACATAATTAAAATCTTTTTGTTTATGAAAACCTCATGTGGGGATTATTATTTTTCTTTCCTTTATTTATTCTTTATTTATTAGTAATAATCCCCACATGAGGTTTTCATGAACATAAAGATTTAAATTACGTTTATGTTTATGTTATGTTATATGTCTATCTGTAATGTTTTCAGTACTAGGAGACCTAGGAGTACTAGGAGGAGGAGGAGATGTTTTTTATCATTTTTCTTTTTGTACATCAACACAATGATTTTATATATATTTTCAAATAATGTATCTCTAATTTTAAAGCTTTTTGTAAAGCTTTTGTAAATTTTCTTTATTTTTTCATATTGTAAACTAATAATTTTGCTGTCTTTTTTAAGTAAACATTGATCGAAAGTAGTTTTCTAAGTTTAGAAACTCATAAATATATAATAAATATACGTAAATAATAATATGAGGTTTTCATGAACAAAAACATTTTAATATAGAAACAACAACAATAAATAACAATAAATGTTATTCAGTACTTATTAAAATTATTAATCCAAGACATAAATTTAATGAAATAGATCTTAGGAATGCCATTAAAATTGTATGTATCAATACACTACGAGTACGTGCTTATGAAAATTCAATTGCTGGACCATCAAAGAGTAATTACGATCATAGATAATGTTTGATAGGAACAAAATTAACGATCGTTTATTTAAGATAGGCCAACGATTTATATTGCCGACTGCGGCGACGTTATTGAGAGACTGGCGTCGAAGGAAAAAATAATATATATTTTTTGAAGAAACATACAGCTACGATCCCATAAAAAGGAAGCCTGAGCTATAGAATTAATATACTATAGCCATTTTTGGAAATTAGGTGGGGAAAAGATTGTCACATCATCCAAAAATAACTTTACTTAACCGCAAACCAACCAGACACCAAACCAAATGGTTCATTCTATTCCTGGTGCTATTTAAATCAGAATTTACATTGGACAATGTGGTACCTACGGTGTTACCTCAGCTAGTAACTAAAACTAAAGGGCATTCTACATAATCAAATTTAAAAGTTATCTTCAATCCAACTAACCGCAGGTTAGTAGACGAGACGAGGATGTACATTTATAAGCACGCTGTTTTATTATAACATAAATAGTCGGTACTTTGATTTCATCTATTTGTTTAAATACATGTAAAATTTCGACCACATTTATATTCAATTTTATCACTACTAAACAAATTGAATTTCAAATATCTAAGTGCCCTTTTTGTCTGAAGGTGCTCCATTAGAGTCAGACGTACCATAATTGTTGGGTGAGTTGTATCAAAAAACGCCAGGTGGTATTTAAATCATGGTCAATAGCCCATCACCATAAGGTTTCTCAGCCACTCAAATTAACTTCAGTATTTTGTTTGTTTTACGATTACAAGTGGTTTTAGTTATGGTAACTATACGTTCATTAAATATTCAACGAGCAACGAAATTACATTAGGCAAATGCGATGGTTGTTTTACTAAGTTATAGTCTTTGAATATTAATTGTCAGAATAAGTTTAAAAAAAGATTAAAGGAAAATACATAAAATTTTAGTTACATATGTAGTAAAACATACATTTAAATTGAACTACATGGGTATGGAAACTTTGCTATTTACGAAAAAGTTACATTAAAATTGTCGTTTTGTCCTATTATTCGCACAATTAACTTATATTTTAATGTTACATAATTTAAGCCAATTTATAGATGTCATACTCATAATTATATTTAACTCAGGCTTAACCTAGCCTTTTTTTAGTTATAATATTTAAAATAGTTTGTAACCAAAGTAATAAGTTATATATGTTAGTAAAAAATTATTAAACTTTTTTCTAATTTGAAATGATTTGTGCCAAAGTTAGTCCATACCTTAACAAATGAGTGGTCTGACTATAAAATATTCTTCAGCTTTATTTGGGTGGTTCAACAAAATGACCTATGGTGATGAATTGAAACATTGTCCCTTCACTCTTTAAAAAACGGAATAACTCGGGACAAATTATTGTTGGAACTTTCATAAACATTATTATTAAAGTATTCATATCGTTAACAAAAACTGAACATGTACTCTTTGAACAACATCAACTATAAAACAATCCCCAAATCTTAAAATAAAAGACAGCTTACATCATGCGCATTCTAAACTCAACTGTTACATTTCTAATCCCGGCTATAAAGTAGTTTAATTCACTTCAATACGTCCGTGTGTCGGATTTAAGTCGTTTTTAATGGCTTCACATTAAATTACTGTGAGTTATGAGCGCTGCGCATATGTTCGGTGCAAACAAGGTTTGTACAAGAATGGAGTAAGTATGACTAACTAAAGAATGGAAGTGAATGGATATATATTAGTACAAGTGGACCGCTACAGTTTCGCTAGTGTTATTTTTCAAATATCTAAAGTTTTTTCAATCAATGCTCAGCCCTTATAAAGGTTTATGTGGACATAACACTGCTGAATTGTGCAGCTTTCTTGTTGTCAAAATATTTATGATCGGTTCAGTATTTCTAAGGTTAGACTTTACCAACAAACAAAGAATCAAAGTACAAATTTTACCCATTTAGTATATTGTTATGGGTGTGCTTTAATATGTCCGTGTATTATTTATTATTTGCTGTGTAGTGTCGGCTTAGAATAGCACTACCCCTTTTATTCCGGTGGGTGTACGTAAGAGGCGACTAACGGTATTGGGGCTTTTTAAGGGATTTTTGGGCGATGCGGTTGGAGACCCATCACCAACAACCTTTATTTTACCATCTTTTTTCCCCACGCAAATTCCAAAAGTGGCTGAGGAATTTCCAATTCGTTAGCTCTGGCTACCCCTTCTAAGGATTAATAGCCGTGAGTATATGTATGTATCATAGTCATAGAAACGAATTTTTTTTGTAAATTTTGTTTGTATACTAAAAGTTCATAAAGATAAAAAATGGAACTGTGATTAACTTGTCAACACAAAACACAGTATTTATAAGTTTAGTAGTTACAACCGCGGCCTATATTTACTGAAGTAATTGTTCACGCACGGGGCATAATTCGAGTTATAGTTAGAGGAATTCGTTTTAAGCTGATTAAAACTGAAATAAATTTATGGAGTTAAGTCAAACTAAATCATTCAATCTAAATTAATAATGTGTTAAGCTTTTTTCTACTTTTCGGGGCAATCGTTAAGTATTTTGAATATCTCAAAAGGTAATAAAATAAGAGTGGAGATTGAGTAAATAACTTTTTCCATCACACTTTATATTTGAAATCAAAAACTTCTTAACTTAAAAAAAAGAGCAATGTTTGCTTAAGGTCTGCTTAGCATTGACTAGCAAGCACTAGCCCGTTTCTTCCGAGTGCGGCTGTTGCAAGAGACATTTTAAATAGAGACTTATAGGCGCTAGCCAATCGTCCTTGATTTCACAATCTTTCCTCTAATTCTAAAGCTTTAACTATATATTTTTTTAATTAATTCCTGCGAGTAAGTTTAATGTATAAATATACAATAATTCTTAAAACTTAGACTTTGAGTGTGTCTGATAATGGATGGTTTGATCTAACAAATTCATTTACTAAACACTTTCTGAGGGAATATCCTAAAATGAACATTTTAATGAACCTCAAAAATGGGGTGCTAACAAACCGACCTCGCTGTTCAACAAGTCCCATAATGAGTCAGCAAAAACGTGAACAAAAACCCGCCGCCCCACGTAAACATAATTTGATCACGCATACTAAGTAGGCCTTACTTCCTATTCCAGCCTTACCAGAGCATTGTCAGAACGTTAACGCATCATTGTCATATCGACGCAAGAAATAAATGTATTTTTTAACCGTATGTTAATTTCTAAGGGCGGGTTTTTAGCTGGCAAAACATATGTTGTCGGTAGGCACCCATTGTCAGCGACACAGATCAATATCATTTCGGTTCACAATATTTAATAGGTAGTCATATTACCATTGTGGGTTGAGCAGACCTGTTTAGGATTCTATTAATAAATTATTCTTATGGCTTTAGACGAAAATAGGTTGCATGTATCTAATCGTACTGAGTCGACCGATTGTTCCGAGTAACATAAGTTTTATTGTTTGATAGAAAACTAGAGTTGTATAAGTTATGCACGAAACCACTTTTCATCTACGAAGCCATCAAAATGTATATGATAGAAGAAAATCTAAGTGATGATGTTTTGCAATGCATATGAAATACAATCTCTTACAGATTCCTAACAATTTGTAATTTCTGAGCTCTGGCTATCCCTTTTAGTGATTTATAGCCGTGAGTATATGTATACATACATACATACATATACTCAGGGCTATAATCCCTAGAAGGGGTAGCCAGAGCCAAGGAATTATAAATTCCTCAGCCACTTTCGGGAGTTGAGTGGGGAGAAGGCGGTAAAATAAAGGTTTTTGGTGTTGGGTCTCCAACCGCATCGCCCAAAAATCCAATAAAAATCCCCAATACCCTTATTCGCCTCTTACGACACCCGTGGGTAGAAAGGGGTAGCGACATTCTAAGCCGGCACTACACGGCAAGAGTAAATGTATGTATGTATATAAAAGAAAACTAAATCGTAAACTGAAATGTTAAAAGCAATGAAAGATTAGTTTACCATAAAAATGTAAGATGAATAGCAACTTGATAAAGAAGAAACAGCAAGTTCGCCGGCGACTCCTGAAGTTGGACATACCCGCGGAGTGCATTAAGCAGTGCAACTTTCTGAATGTCGTTTGAACCACGACACAAATTCTAGCCACGAGCTAAAGTTGGATCACGCCTCGTTCCTACACTCAGTTTCCACTTTTAACTAAATTGAAGTGGGGAGTTGAAAATGAAGGAAACAGGACGAGATTTTCTTAAATTTTATACTGTTTTTATGTTCACAAAGTAGTTGCGTCTCAGATTAGACGTATTGTTGATGTATCAATACTTTTAAATGATTGGAGGTGGTTTACCGGATATGGATTGATAACCTTTATAACCTAATGGGAATATCACCGCTTCCCATGCAGGAGAAATGATAGAATTAAATTAGGTCTTTTCATAGAAGCTGAAACTTTTTCATATAATGTTCATTCAATAGGAACTACGAAAAAATTTGATACTTACATCTTTTGGAGATATGGGTTTAAAATGGGGTGAAATACGAATCCATACAAATAATATTCTAACAAATAACATAATTTATTTTTAAAATGGCTTATTATATTATGGTTTACGGCAGCGAAAAATCACATTGTGATTAAAGTGAGTTGTCTCGGAGAAATAAAATAGCCAAAATCGTTTAATCAAAGTTTTGTACACCGTTTGTTTTAATATTTAAACGAACCGACTACTAATGTAATAAAATCTCAGCAGAATTGCGGCCAAACGCGTAGAAAACTCTTTTATTCAGCAGGATATAAACGGATAGCTGACTTTAGGAAGTAGGTTTAGTAAGTGACCAGTGCAATAGACAAGATATTTCAACTAGCATTCTTTATAAGTTTTCAGAAATACATAATGATTAAAGGTAGTGTAAAAGGCAAGTATCTAGAAAAAATACATGTGATTGAGTTTGACAAAACAAAGATATGATACAACACAATTTAGGTTTTTTTTTATGAATTTAGATAGAAGTAGTAAATAGTAGCTTTTTCCATTTTCAAAATATGTATTTATTATAGCTTCAGTAATTTTTATGAACTTTTTGAGTCGAAAAAACATCGATTGTTATAATAAAAAGATTATTTGTTTTCTTCTTGACATTAAAATATTTAATACGAATTTCATAAAGTTCTTTTATGTACTTGAACAATAAGAATTTATAGTCTTTGTCACCATTATTAATCAAGAATTGAGTCAGTAATAATTTATACTCGCCAGTCATTCTTCATTGTATTGAACTTGAGGATTTGTGTCCCGCTTTGTGTAGACAGAACCTTCAACTTACTATACTGTGCTTTGTATTAAAACGTGTGGGTTTGATTTGTGACAACTTTGGGATTAGGCGTTTTTATTACATGGGAATATATTTCATAAGACTTTATTTCGTCTTTCGTTTTTTGGCATATATTTAAAACGTATTTGCTGTGTAGTGTCGGCTTAGAATAGCACTACCCCATTTCTACCCGTGGGTGATCGTAAGAGGCGCCTAAGTGTATAGGGGCTTTTTAAGTGATTTTTGGGTGATGTGGTTGGAGACCCATCACCAAAAACGTTTATTATTATCATCTTTTCCCCAATCAGCTTCCAAAAGTGGCTGAGGAATTTGTCATTCCAAAGCTCTGGCTACCCCGTTAAGGGATTTATAGCCGTGAGTATGTATGTAAGTATGTATGTTTATTTAGACGACGATCTCGGAGGGCACATTCGGATCAAATAGAGAGTGTGCTGAAAAAGGCAGAAGTCTGAAGTACGAAGAATGCATGTATGAAAAGATTGATGTGAACGAAGCTAGAGAGGATACGAAGTGGCGATGGATAGTCTCTGCCTACCCCAATGGGAAATAACGGTTTGAGTAAATGTATGTATGTATATTATTTAACTTGTATCGCATGTTTGTGCGTATCAATGGAATCCAAAAAGGGTTTGCTTTTTTGAAAAGGACTCAATCACAGACTATTTTAGTAACTTAGGTACCTAATTACTAAAGTGCTGTAGCCGAGCGGCTACAGCATAGTTACCAGTGAACCAACTATAAGTGAGTAAGCTTTTAACAAGGTTGTGCTTGACAAAACCTACACGAGAAAAGTTTTGCTTCACTCATTAAGTGCATTGCCACCAGTTTCCTACCTGTATAAAAACAAAATAGATCATCATATCAATACGACGGTCTGTATAAATGCCGTGATCATTTAAAATTCCATAACTCCTAAACTATTCAAGTATTATAAAGTTATACTTTGCGGTATATTTAGAAAACAACGATAGCAAGCAAACTTTGTCACGTTATAACCATTTATGGTGACAAAAACATATGTGCTGGTTTAATATCGTGACACAAAACGAAGCCGTGTCATGCTATGGCATACTTTTCAAATGTCGATTTGCATTGTTCATTTTTTCGCGACCGATGTTTTTGTCTACAAGTTTGCTATTATATTCAGTATCATATCTGTTTTTAGACACTGTGATCAATCAATAGAATACAATGCAAAATAATTTTTATCACTCATCACAGTACAATGAAGCATATTAGCATTTTGAGTGTGAGCTTTTGAGCTATTATTTAGAATATATCATCACGTAAGTATTAAGCTTGCGGTGAATAAATATATTGATTCCATTTTATTACACTTTCTTCAAAAATATAATTAGGATATTTATCTCTATATTCGATCAAAGTGGTATATTTAAAAGCAAAATAAAACTCGTTTTAGTTTCGGTATTATTTAAGTTGAAACCATTAAACCACTGACTCTTTTGAATAAAACAGTTATGAGATATTTAGTACAAGAAAGCTGTTTGGCAATGGTTAGGAAACTGAAAACTTAGATGACCAGACAAATAATGTTTAAAATCGATTATCCACTTGTGTAAATTGTAAATATTTATGTGGCAAAAAAGAAAAGATTTGGGTAGTTTCAGCACATGAAGGAGATGTATGAAAGGAAAGAAAACTAATAAGTTCTAGAAGGTATATAATTTAGAACCATGATGGTTATGCCAGTCGAAGATACTGGATTACACTGGATGGCACTTTTAGAATAAATATAGATTATACTTAAAAAGAAGAAATATGGCGAATCGTTTAAATTTGAGTTTGAGAGTTAAAAATACAGGCATCCGAAGAAAACAGAAGTAAAGAAATAATGAACGTACCAGAGGTGTTTCTGGTTGTTACAAAGTTGCGTTCCAATAGTCTCCGTCTTTCCCACTAGAAAATGAAATGCCTAAAACTCGTATAAGTAGTTTATACGTACGTAAGTAAATATTACAATATTTAATATCAACACACAGCTCATAGAAATAGTATCAAATTAAATTTTACGTAGCATATTTCGCTATTTCCAAGAGCTCTGTTAATAACACAAGCCGCAGTTGCTCTCAATGTGTCGTCTAAATTAATATTAACTGTTCCAATAGCAATATTCGTATATTTAAGTGAGCTAAATTCTTTGGTTCTTCGATGGAGAACAATGTGATAAGATCACTTAACCCCAAGCTACGACTGACATATTACGCTTGAACGACCCTGAAATACGTATTTATGTTATCTTGCCTATATCTGCGATGTAAACACTGGACTTTTTACATTAAGATTATAATCTTTAACGGTATTTAAAAGTAGCTAGTTTAAAATAAAAAAGCTTTCATTTTCTTCTTTTAAAGAGGTAGAGCAAAGCAAAATATATTATATTTTTAACGATTCTGTCATTTCCCAAAATTTGAGAAAATTAGAATTTTGTGAAATATAATTACCTCAGATTGCTTAACCCTTTCGCCAATTTGTTTAAATAGCATATTCTAAACAAAAGCCTTTAATTATTACTTCTTTTGTAGAAATACGGAGCCGTTGTGCAACTCTCAAATTCAATTATCAAGGGAAATCATGAGTATTAAACAAAACGATACTAAGATTTCACTTAAGTAAAATTAAATTTAACTTGCGTATTTACCTTCGTGCTACGCTATTTTAATTAATTAAATTTAAATAGGCATATAATGAGGAAAAAAACTTTTGTACAACACCAATATTATCCATGTTCAAATAAGTAAGTAGATGTGTAGTGTCGGCTTAGAATAACACTACCCCATTTTTACCTGTGGGTGTTCGTAAAAGGACACTAAGCGATTGTGGCTTTAAAGTGATTGTTAGGCGATGTGGTCGGAGACTCATCACCAACAGCTTTAGTATTAAAATTATTTCCCCACTCCACTGCCAAAAGTGACTGAGGAATTTCTTAATCCAAAACTCTGGCTACCGCTCCTGGGGATTTATAGCCGTGAGGATATATATGTATGTTCCAATAAGCACAAACAAAAATGTATACCACCTATATCACGTTAATGAGAACTCCATTGTGTCATTTTACAAATCATTTCAAGGAAGTACAAAATTACGATTTGCAATTCAATGCAGTAATTCTCAACCATAAATATGAAGCTATACATTTAGTTATTTGCAGGCACAGTATGTCAGAGGCGCATGTAGGCTGCACGCCTCTGTGCTCCGAGTTCCGTACTTAATTGACAGTTACAAGCCGGCTGGGCCTCGACAGATAGCACACACGCCCAAACGAGGAAAGGTGCAATAACTTTACAATACTGAGATTAAACGCACGAAACAAAAGAGACACTCTTATGGAGCTTAATTGTAATACCATAGATGCCAGGGATTGTTCAGCTACAATACCTGAAACAGAAAAATGTAGTTATAATAATTTTTATAATCTCTGGTTCTTAATATGTAAAAATATAATAGTAAAAGTAACTTAATCTCAAACTAAGTAAGACTTGTATTATGGGATACTAATTCAACGATATTACATAATAATAATTTAATATTACATAAAATATACTTATAAATGAGAACCAAAAATAAAAACAATCATTTATGCTCATGTATATTATATGCTCTTTTATTCTTCATCAGTATGAAGAATAAAAGAGCATGTATGAAAAGATTGATGGATGTAAACGAAGCCAGAGAGACAAAGTGGCGATCGATAGTCTCTGCCTACCCCAATGGGAACTAACGGCGTGAGAATATGTATGTATGTATGTATTTATGCTCATAACATAAATGTCTTTTAAGTGGTGTATAATGAATGTAGTAGGGAACAATAATTTAACTCTCCTTGTTGCTGTGAGTGGCGAAGGCATAGTTAAGTCCGTAGTTTTGATGTAATTTTGGTTATTATGTATCAAGCGTACCATTCTAATTGGAACACTCAAACTCCTTTCTTTTTTTGGTCGGTCAAGGCACTAAAACCTTCTCCTAAATGTAACGAATACTTTTCTGAAAACCGCATCCAAATAGCTTAAGCCAAACGTGAGATAATCGCGGACCAACAGACATACATACAGGTCAAACACAGAACCTCCTTTCTTTTTTTGGTCGGTTAAGGCACTAAAACCTTCTCCTAAATGTAACGAATACTTTTCTGAAAACCGCATCCAAATAGCTTAAGCCAAACGTGAGATAATCGCGGACCAACAGACATACATACAGGTCAAACACAGAACCTCCTTTCTTTTTTTGGTCGGTTAAGGCACTAAAACCTTCTCCTAAATGTAACGAATACTTTTCTGAAAACCGCATCCAAATAGCTTAAGCCAAACGTGAGATAATCGCGGACCAACAGACATACATACAGGTCAAACACAGAACCTCCTTTCTTTTTTTGGTCGGTTAAGGCACTAAAACCTTCTCCTAAATGTAACGAATACTGTCCTGAAAACCGCATCCAAATAGCTTAAGCCAAACTCGAGATAATCGCGGACAATTATACATACATACATACATACATACATACATACATACAAACAATCGAACTGAGAACCTCCTTTTTTGAAGTCGGTTAAAAACAATTGTATCACATTCTTATGAAGTTATCTTTAATAGGACTAACATTATGAATTTCCGTTGAAATCGGATTACTCAAGAAAAGCATCCTTTTTGGTGGTTGTCGTATGAGATGAGTTAAGCATCTAGAAACTTTTAAGTAATCAGTGAGCGTTACGGCTGGTAATTCATCACTACCATTATTATTTCATTTATTTTTGTCACAAAAAAATATGCTAATTAGTTCGAAGTTTAATTCTTGGTATTGCTGTAAGTAACTAGCTCTCAGCTAATTAATACTAAGCTCTGTAGACAGTGGTCTGAAAATCTTACTTTTATTCGTCAATATTCTCATTGGTGGGAGAAGAAATCACAAGAAACCTACATTTAAAACTTATACAAAAATTGTACTTGCAGGTTAAATTGGCTTGGTGATAAGTTTATCCAGCATAAAATATTTATTTTTTATTGAAAGTTAATTATGTTTTATAATAAAGAAAACACTCTAAAGAATAATAAAACGAGTTAAAAGCTTTGTGCTTGCTTTGTAAACGTCGATTCACGGTTTCATAGTACAAAGGAGCTTCTAAGTCGTTCGCTATGTAATTTGATAAATGGACTGTTATTGCCAAGCTAACAAAGATACTTGCCGAACTTTCCTAATACTTTATAGATATGATTTTGTTCTAAGACTATGAACAGAACTGAATATAAAGTTATCAGTAGTGGTGGGGTAGTTCCATGAGTGATTATTTGGCCATTACAACATTTTTTTGACAAAAAAAATATTGATCTTTTAGCTTTGGTTCGATTCGAATTAATGGGTAACGTAACTGACAAGTAGTATATATCTATAGGGAAATATATATCTATAAGTTTTATATAAGTTCCTCATAATAGTTTTCTAGCATTATTCTTCTCCTTCTAAAATTTTACTTACGATTTTTGTAATACGTACGTAGTTATATTTTGCATGTAAATAGCACAATATTTAGTGTTGATTTTTAATTCATGGCTAATAAACAGAAGCAATTTAATTTATAATCAGTCTATCGTCATCGTTTATCGGTAAAAGTTTCGAAAATAGCTGTAGAAATTCGGATTGAAAGACACTGGCTTCCCCCTTTTTGCTTTAATACCCTATGTGCATATTTCAATAATTCAGAAAAACAGTCTTTTTCTGTTGAAGTCATATAATCAGTAATATACGAATGCGAGAAATTGATGTAAATAACAACGGGAACAAATTGATCAAATCTTGATTATAGAAAGGGTGATCGAATCGCTAATACTGAAACCACGCGAGCTTTCTAGTTTGTCCGATAATTGTTAACCACAGCAATTGCTGTCATGTGTTTAAATCAAAATTGGAATCAGAATCTTTTACAATTTAATTTTTGTAATTACATTCTTGCGTGAGGACACGGCTGAATAAATAATTTGTCAAGGACTATTTATAAAGCTGAAAGTTTTAACTCTGTGAACGCGAACGAACGTGAACATAGCAGCTTACGTAGTGTTTCTATGTTCAAATGAATTATGGAAATCCTTTCAGTTCTATAATAGTGTTGAACTGTTAATCTTTTATTGATTCAAATTTTACGTTTGCTGTATTAATATATCGTGATTTTTAAGAACTATACCTAATTGTTTTTATTTTTGGTTCTCATTTATAAGTATATTTTATGTAATATTAAATTATTATTATGTAATAATTTAATATTACATAAAATATACTTATAAATGAGAACCAAAAATAAAAACAATCATTTATGCTCATGTATATTATATGCTCTTTTATTCTTCATCAGTATGAAGAATAAAAGAGCATGTATGAAAAGATTGATGGATGTAAACGAAGCCAGAGAGACAAAGTGGCGATCGATAGTCTCTGCCTACCCCAATGGGAACTAACGGCGTGAGAATATGTATGTATGTATGTATTTATGCTCATAACATAAATGTCTTTTAAGTGGTGTATAATGAATGTAGTAGGGAACAATAATTTAACTCTCCTTGTTGCTGTGAGTGGCGAAGGC